>JAXQKI010000051.1:0-65297 GCA_037042415.1 Diutina sp. Y7414
GTTTCACCGTATCTTTTGTTGATTACAGGGCACGACACAATCTTACTAGAACTTGAAGATTTTAGAATTGTTACGTTGTTGTAACCTAAAGATGCGATAGCTCGATTTCCAAAAAAGCATTCGACTATGGACCGAAATTTAGCGTAACTATTGCGGATTGCATCACCAAAAACTTGTAATAGTTGCTTAGGCCAATTCAGTAGCTGCAAAATTCGAGTCTCGCACGACTTTATAACACTCTAGCTGGATTTAACGATTTAGCATCTTGAACATCCTACAATTGGGGTTATCAATATCCGGTATAATAAAAAGTAAGCGTATGTAAAACTGTGTAACATAGACGCCGATTAAGTGTCGACGAGGACGATGGCAGAAAGTCGGTTGGGTCATGTAGTTCCGTCAACGGAGGCGGACCGCCGAGGTATAGTAGTACAAGGTTATATGATCCCCATGTCTCGTAAATCGTCATTGATTTCATCGGGCGACGCCTGGCGCAACAAGAGCTCAGGGGGGACGCGGTCTCCCGCTGTGTCCAGCACCGCGACGGGGAACCCGGAGAACTCGACCAAGCCGTTGAGCACGCCGAGCTGGTGATTGAGCACGTTGCGCTGGTGGACGAGGCGCGCCACCTGCGCCTGCTTCAACCCCCGTTTGGTGGCTGGCGGCACGTCAGCGTCGTCGACCCCGGGTCCGGCCGGGGATGCCAGGGGGAGCGCGGTGTAGTTGAAGTTTTCCACCAATTGGTCCAACAGATTGCGCTCCTTGTTGATCTTATACCACAACAGCGTGGTCTCGGTGACGCGGGTGTTTTTCGCCTCCATCACTTGGCGCAAGAAGTTCTGGTGGATCAGCGTTCGCGTCGCCACCGTCTCGCGGTCGATACACCGTAGCCGGTACAGTAGATTCTGGTTGGCAAGCTTGACGTTGTCCTGGTAGAACCGGTTGATCTTGAAGTAGATCTTCAGAAGCTCCGGGTGCAGCCCTTCGAGGCAGAGCTGGAGCTCTCGCTCTAGTAACAGCAACTTGTCGCGGTAGAGCTTATCCCGAAGCTCGGCAAACTGTTCTTCAATGGCAATCAAATCGACAATGGCGAGCTTCCGCTGTTGATTGAGGTCGACGCTGGTATCGTCATCGTCGTCGGCGACGTCATTGTCTTCGTTATCGCCGTCTTCGTTATCTTCGTCATCGGCCTCTTGGTGGGTGATATCGGGCGACACCAGGGCCAATGGTGACGGGTCACCGCCCTCATCGCCGTCTTCGCCGGCATCGGCGACATTGCCGTCGTCTTCCTCGTCTTCCTCTTCTTCATCGTCGCCTTCGTCGTCTTCGCGCTTAGGCGGCAGGGGCGATGCTGGTGCCCGGCCATTGGCCTGAGGCAGAGGCGAGCGCGGTCGTTTAGCTGGAGGCGGGCTGTCATCGTCGTCAGGAGCGTCGAGGTGGCGCTTAGTGGGGGCGGCCATGAACTCCTCGACGTCCAGGTTGTGTTCGTCCATGGTGGGGAGGACGCTGATCTTGGAAAGCACCTGGAGGTCGGTCTCGGTTCGTCCCGGTTCGGTGGAGGTGGAGGTGTTGGCGAAAAAGTCCATTTTGTCGGTTTCCGCCTCGGAGTCGGCGGCGATCTCCAGAAGCTCCAGCAGGACGTCCGAGGGCAAGAGCGGGGTGTGGCCGGGCTCGAACGGCGGCGGCAGTACCGCGATGTCGGTCAACGGCAGCTCCTTCGCCGTGAGGTTGGCGTTGTCCTCGGAAACCAGGCTGGTTCGAACCTTGGAATTGACGTCGGTCGCGCTCATCGGGAGGCAACCCTAGGGTGTGGACGCGTACAAAGACACACGGACGGTGTGGGCAGGTAAGCGGGTACACGGGCGTATAAGCCGAAAGGGTTGAGGGGCAAAGCTGAGCGGGGGGCGACGGGGGAAGAGGTGTGGGTGTCGAGGAAATTTGGGAGTGAATAATTGTTCGGGGCGTCGTGCGGTTGTGTGCAGGATGGGGACTCTGTTTACTTTGTATGGTGCCGATGGCTGCCGTTATCGCGAGTGTCGGCAGTGAGTTTCCGGCGATCGGTGGAGGAGCTGGGAGCTGCGCGCCGCGACCTCATCGCAGCTGGGGAACCGGTGCGAGTGTGGGTGTATATATCAGTCTATCAGTCTACCACATAACCATCGTCTAATGTCGACATTTGCCAACCTTTTCGGTGGTGCCACCGACTCGCTGGTGGACAAGCTTTTTTCCAACACTGCTGATGGGCCCGTGAGCCGAAGTCAGCTCCGCCAGACCCGCTCCGAAGTCAAGATCCCCACTCGTGAAGCCAAAGAGGATGATGGTGAAGAAGATGATGATGAAGATGATGATGATGACGACGAGGAAGAAGACGATGAAGAAGACGGTGACGACGATGACGAAGAATCTGAAGAAGAAGAGGAAGAGGAGGCGAAGCCGGTGAAGCTGAAGAAGTCTACCAAGTCCAAGGACGAGTACGAGAACCTCGAAAGAGAATACTTTGAACGCGCATTGAAGACGACCAAGGCCGAAGAAGAAGCTGAAGCTGAAGCCGAGAAACAGGATGAAGAAGATGATGAAGAAAACGACGAAGAAAAGGATGAAGAAACTGAAGAAAGCGGAGACAAAGAGGACCAAAAAGACCAAGAAAAGACTGAGGAGTCGGCCAAGCCCGCGACCGAGGCGAAGCAAGTGGACTTAAAGGAAGCCGAACTCGATAAGGCTGAGCGCACGGTATTCGTCGGTAACGTCCCCGTCAGCATTGTCACCACCAAGCTGCTTGAGCGTCAGTTCAAGCGTCTCTTCAGCTCGTTCGGCAAGGTGGAGTCGGTGCGGTTCCGGTCGATTCTGTTTGACCAGCCCATCCCGAGAAAGCTTGCGTTTGCCGCCAAGGCTCTCCACCAGGAACGCGACCTGGTCAACGCCTACGTCGTGTTCACGGACAAAGGGGCGCTGCGGCTGGCGGTGGGCCTCAACGGGACCTTCTTTGAAGGGTGCCACTTGCGCGTCGACCACGTGGCTCACCCGCTGCCCAAGGTGAACAAGCGCCTGGTGTTTGTGGGTAACTTGGACTACGTCGAACAGGAAGAGCTGTTGTGGTGGTACTTCAACATGGTCACCGACGACGACGTCGAGCTGGTGCGGATTGTGCGTGATGCTGCCACCAACGTCGGTAAAGGTTTTGCCTATGTCCAATTTAAGGACTCGGTGCTGGTGAACAAGGCGTTAGCGGCTCACGACAAGCCGTTGGAGTACGCTCTGGGGAAGAAAGGGCGCAAGTTGCGGATCGTGCGGACGCTGACGAGGGCCCAGCCGCTGTTGTGGTCGCCTAACCACGTGGAAAACATCAAGAAGAACCAACGTAAGCTCCAACTTACGGAGAAGCAGAAGACTAAGCTTGGCCGGGCGCAACGGATTCTCGGTAAGAGTGACCGGAGCACCGCGGGGACGACGATCATCGAAGGGGAACGGGCGCTGAAAGGTGATAAAGTCCAGGGGATCAAGGGGCTCAAGGGCCGGGTGAAGAAGGCTCGGATCCGTGACCGGCTGACCAAGTATAAGGAGGCCAAGGCGGAGGCGTTGGGCGAGATGAAGGTGGCTAAAGGTGGGGAAAAGGTCCAGGCGAAGAAGATCAAGCTGACGTCGCCTCTGAAGGAAGACACTTCTGAAAAGAAGGACAAGAAGGAAAAGAAGGAAAAGAAGGAAAAGAAGGATAAGAAGGACAAGAAGGACAAATCCGACGCTGACAAGTCAGCTAAACGCGACAAGTCCACCAAGCGTGATAAGTCCGACAAGCGTGATAAGTCCGATAAGCGCGACAAGAAGGAGCTGGCCGCCACTCTGGATAAACCAGCCAAGCGCGAAAAGAAGCCCCGGTGGACACAAGCGGATAAAGATGCCCGCGACAACAAGAAGCGGCGGAGAGAAGACGGCGACGACAAGCTGGCGAAGAAGCAAAAGCAGTAGGCAGGGAATCTATCACAATACACACATATTAACTGGAATTAGAGTTTGACGGAGGGGGGAGTTTGTCTTAGATAGGCGGCGCATAACCACCGATCAGCCACACCCTTGTAGTTATACGGCTTCTGACTCGGGCTCAAACGGCCTAGCGACTCCGCCCCGTCCATTATAGACTCAGCTATCTATTACCCATCTCTACCAAACCAAAGTGTAAGCATTTGCCTTGAAAACTAGTCTTTTTGATTATGGTAGAATGCCTTTACCGTGTGTGATCTAAGCCTCGCACGAGGTCTGAGGCAAGCTGTCACTTGCGGGTCGTGCGCGCAATCGCCGGTACCGCTAAGCACGATAAGGCACCCACCGTTTGCGGCACGACAAAATATGGGAGGTTAGAACTAGGGCTACGCTGAGGACAATACTAGGCAAAAACCCAAAACAATGAGTGACTCCTCCCAAGGCTGACTCGTACCTTAGCAGCGGCAAACCCACGACTCCGGCTTCCGAAAGCAGCCCTCTCGAAGTGCGGCTCTCGGTGCCGCGCTCTGTAAAGGCACCAAGGGGCGATGCGGGGGTGTGTACCTGCCACACGCCTATATAAATAGGCGACCCCCAATTGCCAATGACGGAAAATAAACGGTACCAAGACATGTCTCCCGATATCACCAACCAAGTCGACCAATTGAAGCTCGCGGCGCTGAACCCGGTGCTGGAAGCGACGCTCGCCCAGTGGACGGAGCTGGTGGCGAGCGACGCTAAGAACCGCGTCGTGCAACACCTGTTCAACAAAAACGCCTTCTTCGACGTCGTCAACACCGAGTACGTCAACGACAAGCGCGACCAGTACTTGTTCAACCACGAGGTCGAAGTGGTCGGGCTGAACAAGTTTGCCAACAACCAGAAGCTGAGCGGGCGGTGCTGGATCTTCAGCGCCTGCAACGTGTTGCGGACGCGGGTGATGAACAAGTACAACATTGCCGACGACAAGTTCCAGTTGTCCCAGCTGTACTTCTACTTCTACGACAAGCTTGAGAAGGCGAACATGTTTTTGGAGAACGTCATCGCCACCGCCGACCAGGACGTCGAGGACTTGTATGTCAAATACATCTTCCAGACCCCCATCAACGACGGCGGCCAGTGGGACATGGTGGTCAACCTCGTCAACAAGTACGGCGCCGTCCCCGTCGAGCACTACCCGGACAACGCCCAGCTGACGGCGCTGGCCCCGCTCAACTACCTCATCAGCGAGAAGCTCAGGGAGTACGGGCTCAAGTTGAGACAGTTGGTGCAGACGAACGGCGGCGTCGACAAGGCCCGCAAGGAGATGATCGCCGAGATCCACACCATCTTGACCCTCACGTTGGGCAAGCCGCCGCTCCCGCTGGAGGAGTTTGCCTGGGAGTTCATCGACAAGGACAAGAAGTACCACCGTCACGTGGAGACTCCCAAGTCGTTTGCTGAAAACCACCTCGATTTCGACGTCAACGAGTACTTCTCGTTGATCAACGATCCACGCAACCTGTACAACCAATTGTTCACGGTGGACAAGCTCAATAACGTGGTGGACGGCAAGCCCGTCGAGTACGTCAACGTCGAGATCGACGAGATCAAGCGGGTGGCGATCGCGATGATCAAGAACAACGAGCCCATCTTCTTTGGGTGCGACGTCGGCAAGTTCTCCGACCGCAAGTTGGGGATCTTGGACACGCGCGGCTACAACTACACCGACGTGTTCAACACCGGCTTAAACATGCTGAAGGAGCAGCGGTTGCGCACGGGGCTGTCGCTCATGACCCACGCGATGGTGATCACGGGGGTCCACTTGGTCGACGACAAGCCCGTGCGGTGGAAGATCCAGAACTCGTGGGGCCACGAGCGCGGCGACAACGGCAACTTCACCATGACGGACGCCTGGTTCGACGAGTACGTGTACCAGATCGTCACCCAGCGCCAGTACGCCGGCGACGACTTGTACAAGGTGTGGCAAGGTAAGGAGTACCAAGTGTACCCCATCTACGACCCCATGGGCTCCCTCGCCTAAACTTGTTGTCGCTACTTTAGCACGAGCGAATAATGTCACGATCTATATGAAATAAATTCCCGTCGTAAACGAAACTGTAAACACACGCTTCACGCAACTTACATCGTCAACGTTAACGATCGCACTGTGGAATGTGTTAGACGCCCTGGCACACGATACAATGCGCATACTATAGTATATACTTGACCCCCGTGAATGCCTATTCCCACTCCGAATTATCAAGCCAAAGCTTCCATAAAGTGATCAAAACTGTTCGATCTTATACCAGGATTGACAGAATTGACACCCCAGGACGTCCCTGATTCAAGCCTGTGACTTCTATTGAACCTAGCAGCTGGTACTGTGTGGGTCACAATTGGTCTCAGACTATCGGTGAATTGAACCACTTCTTGCCTCAAAGCAAAGAATCTACCGCTTGATATTGCATCATACGTCAAGTATCTAAGCATTTAAAGCGGATTGAGACCATTCCCAAATCGTTTGGTTCATGATGGTTTCAGAGAACATTACCCCGTCCCGTGACTCAGACAATGAACAAGACCTCGCATTCATCAGAGACTTACCCAACGAGCTTATCCTCTACATATATGAGTTGCTCCCCAAGAATTTCGTCCTTGACTTTTGGTGCCGGCCTGTACCAAAGCTAAATGTGTTTCTCAGAATGCAGAATCTGTATATGCCTCCGTCGTTGAAACATTGGCTTCTCGAGCGGGTATTTGTATGTTCCCCGAAAACTAAGTACGTGTTCAACTGGCAAAACCATTACCTGAACTCATGGTTACTCCTATCTCCAGACGAATTCGAACAACTCAAAGCATGTGACCTCGATTGGTATGGCGGTCAAATCATGGTGGAGATATACATGAAGTATTACAAAATGTACCAGAAGTACGAGTACACGAAGAAGCGTTTTGAAGCCATGACTATCCCACTCTGCATTCGCCCCGTCCTGGATGTACACCTTCATCAATTAGTTTTGACCACCATCGATGATAATATTAGGGACTACAAGCCTAGACTAAAAGTTGACTGCTTACAAATCGAGGGGTTCCGCCACGATGTCAGCCTCATTGTCGACGTCAGTTCAGTGAGGCAATTGATCTTCCACACTAGGCACCCCAGCATACATAGGCAGGCTCAGAATTTCACGCTGTTGACGGATTTGCAAGTACGGTTCAGCTCTGATTACGGTGATCTACTTGCGTTTTCTCACAGTGTTCGGAGATTGGTGTTGACGAATTTCGAACGGGTAAATTACGAAGGTATGATTGAGATGGCTGCCAACTTCAGACGGCTTATTTACTGTGAGTTTGCTATGAGAGGGGATGTATTCATGTTTCCTCGTATATGGCGTACGCCAGAAGAGGAGGATGACAAAGAAAAGTACGCCAAAGTGGCAACTATTCTCCAATCCAAGCACTTCAAATGGTTGGAGACGTTCGTGCTCGATGACCATGCGTTCAAGGTTGAACGGCGTGATGGGGAATGGGTCTCCTCAAAAGAAGTCACTGAGAACAATGAGCTTGTTTGTGAATTGGTCGAAGTGCCGGCGTCGTTTATGCCGCCGCCGAAGCCTGACTGGTTCCATCGTCAGTGGTAAGCTACAGATAATTGCTGTGACTCATATCTATGAAATTAACAGCTGTTTAATGAGCTTCAAACGACCATGATTGGGGGTGTATCAAAAAACTGGTCAGCGAAACAAGCTTTTACGCGTACTGTTCGATTTTATGTATATGTACAAAGCAAATGGAACGTACAGAATACATTGACGAAGACTTTCATGGTAAAATCTCCGTGCATAGTGTAGTTTTGTCCTAGAGGCGGTTGTAGCATTGGTCATTCATTTGTATTCAAAAGACGTCAGTTCATAGCATTTCAGCGGTTGCACTGGAAACAAGGTATTATGTTTAAATACCCACTATAAAACCTTATTCAAGATACAGTTTAATACTAAACTCTGGAGTCCGCTCGCCTATAACAGATCTCTAGTTGCGGTGTATCATGCTGACGATACTACCATTATCAAAAAGGTCAGATTGCTATTCGATTTATCAAAATGATACACAAGCTTGGAGCACTGGGGTCAACCTCGAGAGGGTCTGAATATTGACAACTTTGAATGCAAACAAAGGCCTGCATCTACCAGGTACCGACCTCGTTTAGTGTTTGTCTATAACCCTAATCAGGGCAACCTCATGAAAAATGGAGATCAGCGCCATTTTTCAGGCGCAACCCGTTATCGGGCACTTTGTAAATACCCACAACAAAACACAGAGCCACATGGTCCCATTCAAAGGATTAACGCTGTCAGCGAGTGATAAGTGGTAGAAAAACACTACCATATACGAGCTCTACTGGAGTTTTGTGGACGTCGAGGAGAAAAAATACGTTCCCGATTTGGAAAAACGTGCTGTCACCGACTTTTTTTTTTACGAAAAGGGTTGGGAGATGACGTATGTTACATAGCGACATGTGTCTGAATTGTTTGACGAGGCAGGCGATGAGGCAGGCGACCACGTTGCCGAAAACAAACGACGGCGACGAGAATGGCCTACACGACGAGCGTCTACGACGGGAGCCAAATGCTCATTATTCATTATTAGGTTATACTTTAGATAGTGTCCTCCAGGGATCAGGCAAAAAAACTCACATCAACGCAACGGCGAGAGCACCCAACATGGCACCGACGGGGGCGACGAACGACACACCGTCGTTCTTGCCCGATTCCGACTTGGCGTCGGCGGAGCCGCCTTGCGACGACAGCTTGTCGTCGGAGGCCGACTTCGAGTCGTCCTTGGTGTCCGACTTCGAGTCCAGCTTCTTGTCGTCCGACTTCTTGTCGTCAGACTTCGAGTCCAGCTTGGAGTCGTCCAGCTTCGAGTTGTCGTCGCCGCCTTCGGTGTGGGTTCTCAAGTATTCCGAGGCTTCGGATTCGTTGTCGAATTCGAGCACTTGAGTGGTCTCGGGGGCGAACGAGTACAGCTTGGTGCCTCTCACCGAGACGTCGGACTTTTGCACCACCACCCATTGCGACAAGTAGGTGTCGTACGAGGTTTGATCTTGCATTTGCGACTTGCCGTAACGGTACACCGACAACATCGACGAGATCTTGGTGGCGGGGTAGCCGATGACGGCGAGGGCCAGCGCGTACAGCTGGATGTCCGACGAGTAGGGACCGGCGTAGAGGTCGGAGAACTGGTTGATGACATCACGCGACACGGTGGCTTCGGGGTCGACGGTGACGGTGGTGCCTTCGACGGTGACGACTTCCGACGTCTTGTCGGCGGCGGCGGAGCCCGAACCGGAGCCGGAGCCCTTAGCGTCCGAGCCCAGTTCCTTGGCCGACCCGGTTTCCTTGGCCGATTGCGAGTCCTTCGCTTCCGAGCCCAGCGGCTTAGCGGCTTCGGAGCCGGAGCCCAGAGCCAGCGCCGCCTTCGAGTCTTGAGCGTCCGACGAGTCGGCGGCGAGGGCAGCGGCGGCGAACAAAACGGCAACGGGGGCGAACTTCATCTTGTGCTTTCTTAGAGACAACGAGAAAAAGAGAAGCCCTGCGGGAGGGATTTGGCGCGATTTTTATAGGGCTCCGCCCCGGCGCCAGCCTGCCAAACAATTAACGTAAACAAATTATTTGCCGGACGCACGGAGTGCACACAAGCAGGGCTGGGTGCATTGTGCCCGTAGCTTATTATAGACGGCCCGGCGACATCGAGCTAAACGACGGGGGGGGAACTCAGTGGATCGCTACCGTTGCCTGTTTTCCCTCGAGTGAAAAAGTTTTATTTTGGGGAGGTTGTTGCCACCACCGAGTACATTCTCCTTTCAGTTTCGAGGCGATGGCGTGAGGCCTGCTGGTGCACATGCGGTGATCCCCGCAGCCACCAGCAGTCTGTTTACGATTGGTATCGTGGTGCTGCCTATGGCACTCGGCAGAGAGCAACGGGCGATAGGCGACAGCACGGCAGGGGGTCCCGACGGTGAGAGGGGGTGTTTGCTTTCGGCAGTGGTGGCGAGATAAGCACCCGAGGCGGTGGGCACCAGCAGGGCCGCCCACCCCCCGTTTCCGAGGCGCCGGGTGCCCGCGGCCTGTCTTTGTTGGGGGAGGAAGCCCCTCTCGGTGCGGCCGCTTTACCTGAAGTGGGCACCAATCACCGATGACGTGAGTGCGAGCGGAGGCGCAGCGCGCACTGAGATTGGGGAAGGTCAAGGGAGGTGGGGGGTGGTTGCGGTGGCGCCGGCAGTGTCTCGCCTGCCCCTAGCGGAGCGTGGTTTGCTGGATCATCCTTGACGCTTTGGGAGGGGGTGAGGTGGGGCGTTGAGGGGGGGTGTCCCGAGGAACAAGGCACCACCGCCCCCTCGGGATGCACATGCGTCAAGGGGGGATGCTATTTTTGAGCACGGCGAGAGGCTGAGAAATTCCCATCGAGGGACGTAGCACATTAGATTGCGGAAACGGGTAAAGTAGTGAGGTGTCACTTGCGGCGATACGAGCGAAGGATGAAGTGGGCCCAGGGTTGAGAGATGTGTAGTGGCAAATCGACCAGCACCTAATGGGTACAGTCTATACACACACTGCTTGGTAGTGATTGAGACGGTACGACTATATTTGGACAATAAGAGGAATTGGAAGACTGGCTAGAGAATTCCTTAAAGAGATGGTGGCGTTCCCCGTGGGCTGGGGCGGTCGTATCGTGCCGGGAGCCCCGAACTAAATTGTCTCGTAGTTGCTGTGGTTAGCGTCGCTGTGTTTTTCTGTCTTTTTTTTTTTCGCGGTGCGAGTGGAGGCGTTATTGGTAACCTACCCAGGCATCACATGGACGAGGCCGAATTGAACGCGATCCGCCAGGCCCGGCTCCGCGAGCTCCAGCTGAACGCCGAGGGGCTGGCGCTGGCGCTGTCACTGGCCGGGGGCAGTGGTGCTGGCGACGCCAACGCGGTGTTGGCCCAGCTTCTCGAGCCCAGCGCCCGCGAACGGCTCCTGAGAGTACGGATGGTACGCCCCGAACGGGCGCAACAGGTCGAGCAGTACATCGTCCGCTTGGCGCAGATGGGCCAGCTCCAGCGCAAGTTGACGGAGAAGGACGTCGTCGACATCTTGGACGGCGTCGCCCGCGACTCCCAGCAGAAACTGGGGGGGCAGATTGTATATAGCCGCAAGCCCGCCACCAACGACGACGACGACGACGACGATGACTTCTTCGACTAAACTGAGATATATACCAATGCACGTAACCCTTAAGTGTTTGGACACGGGGTGCAATTTTTTCACCGGATGATACACGTCTTCTCTACTGTTTTTTTCACCGATAGCACACCCCATCTGAGCCACAAAATTTGCGATGGCAAATTACGAGACAAGGGGGGTGGTCCCGGTTGTGAGCCTGTGGCGTGATCGAAGATAGTGAAAGATCGGACACGAAAAAAAAGAAATAGGGGACATTCCCGAGCTGACGTGGCTCGAGGAGGGTTTTCTCGTCGTCTGTTATCAATTTACGCTGGTAGATTGTAAGTATACGATGGCTTTCGTTGGCTTTTCACGGCTTCAAAGTATTATAATGCCCCCGATGGAAGCTCGTAATCAGTAGTGATCGATATGTGACACAATCGTGGGTAAAGTCGATTTCTCATTTTCGGGTGAGTGGTCGATCCTCGGTACAGCGACGGTATAGCATTTTTAGACGATGCGGCTTATATTAAAAAGAGTGTGGTAGCTCCTAGCTGAAGTCTAAGACCAATGGCGTTGAGTAGTGAGGATTTTATGGGGTGCGTCTTGGAGACTAAGAATGTGTCTAAAGTGGGCAATGAGGTTGCGGTACCTGGAACCAGCTGAAATGAGAATAAAAACGCGTAATGAGTCGAAACGTTTGATAGTAAGGCTTTATACCTTTAGAAGTCCTTTTAAAGTGATAGCATCCATGCTGATATTAGGTGATTTTAAAAATTGGTGCATTCCACCAAGTATAATATTTGGAGAGTTGCGACAAATTTGAATTTTCATAAAATTGTGGAGTTATATGAATGGGATGTTGGACATGAATAATGATATTGCCAATTATATGTGACACTAGGTTTAAGCTAATGCTATTCTTTTCGATACCAAATATGTTATTTGGCTCTCGTCGGCTCCCCGGAAACGCGGTGTCTGTAATATGCATTGTATGCATCGCATCGTAAAATTTGCCCAACTTACGTGGATCGGCATTGTTCAAGAACCGATGGCAGTTATATACGACTAGCTAAATACCTTAGCGGCTATAAACTCATTGACAAGTTCAAAAGATATACACTTAGAATTACAGAGTATTACAATGTCGGTGAATGCCCGAAAGCTAGGCCATCATGGCGACACCAATTCCTGAAGACTTCGCTGCGGGCCGTGCCGAGTCCCGGCTAATGTTTACTAAACGGAATTGGTTGACGCATAAGAATACATCGATTTTGCCGGTCGATGCAATCATTAAGCCTCCAAGTTAAAGGTTGCGTACTCATTGGAACACCGGCAACACCAGCAAATCGAGTATACTCACATAACACCAGAAATCTTGTCTGTATAGAACTATCAGCTTTGACAATGATATGGCACGCGACGGTACCTCATCACGGTGTCGTTACTCGTGATGACGCCTGACTATATATGCGCCAAGACCAAAACATTTTACCGCGACGCGCAGAAATCTCCGCAAACTGATTGAAATCAACTAGACCTATTATCATATCATGCTAAGGCGGTGTTCTCCATTGTTAAAAAAAGGCATGGTCAACACCACCGTCACTCATCAGGCGGGGATTTAATTGTTTCTGGACTAAGCCTCTCTCGTGTATTTGCATTCGCGCGCGTCGATCTCTGCATCGCGGTGCCAGGCTACATGCGCGGCTCGACGCATCGTCGAATAATCAAAGTCGAAATGGACTTGAGTATAAAGCCGAAGCTGGGCCCGCTATGAACGTTGGTCAACTTCAAAAGCAAAACCCTTACACTCGTTTTTAATTACCAGACAGACTTTCCTTTTTCGTCTGGTTGCAAGCAAAACCTTTACATTTGTTTATATACCATGAAGTTCCTCTCGTTGCTTCTGGTCGCCCTGGCGGTCGCTGCCCAAGTGGCGGTGTACTGGGGGCAAAACTCGTACGGCGGCGAACAGCTGTTGGCGTCTTACTGTGATGCGCTGGAAATTGATGTGGTGCTCTTGGGGTTCTTGAATGGCTACCCTAACTTAAACCTCAACTTCGGTAACCAATGCAACGGCCGTTTCGAGCTGGGGTTGTTGGACTGCCCCGAAATTGCTGCTGACATCAAGTACTGCCAAAGCCAAGGCAAGAAGGTGTTGTTGTCGCTTGGTGGCGCCAAGGGCGAGTACGGGTTCTCGTCGGCTGCCGAGGGTGAACAATTCGCCCTGACTCTCTGGAACAAGTTTGCCGGCGGTAACGACGCCGAAAGACCGTTTGGCGATGCCCAGGTGGACGGGTTCGACCTCGACATGGAAAACAAGCACCAAACCGGCTACGTTGCCATGGCTAAGAAATTGCGTCAATTGTACGACTCGCTGTCGCGCCAGTACTACCTCTCGGCGGCCCCTCAATGTGTCTACCCTGACGCCAGTGTTGGCGACGTGATGCTGAACGTGCCTTTGGACTTTGCCTTTGTTCAATTCTACAACAACTACTGCTCGGTCGACGGCCAATTCAACTGGGACACCTGGGCCCAGTGGGCGGCGGCGCTGCCCAACCCCAACGTCAAGCTCTACTTGGGGTTGCCCGGGGCTTCTACCAGTGCTGGTTCGGGGTACATCTCGCCCCAGCAAGTGTGTGCCACCGTCGACGAAATCAAGGACTCGGCCAACTTTGGCGGGGTGATGTTCTGGGACGCTAGCTCCAGTTTCGCCAACAAGGACATGATTTCCACTGTGGGTCAATGCTTGAAGGGTGAGGAACCCGAGCCCGTGCCTTCGTCGTCGCTGGTGGTGGCGCAACCTAAGCCGACTCTGTCTTTGGATTTGGGCTTCTCCGGTAACGGTGACAAGCCCGGTCTTGAAGGTGGTGCCTGGAACGGTACCGTCGTTGTCACTAACCTCCACACTGCCACTGCCACTGTCGACTGCCCTACTTGCACTAAGGGTGAGGGTGCCGTTGCCACTTCCACCAAGACTAACGTTCACCACGCCACTGCTACCGTTGACTGCCCCACTTGCACTCAGGAAGCTGCTCACGACGCTGAAGTTGACTTGGGTAACGGCAAGGCGGTGATTGTTGACGGCGAAGACGCCACCACCACCATCTACCACACGATTTATGCTTCTGGTGCTGCTTCGCTGGGTTATGACAACTCCGGCGACGCCGTCACCACCACTGTGTCCCAAGCCGCCGAAGAACCCGAGCTGACGGCGTCGTACGAGATCCAGGTGAGAGTCACGGTTGACTTCTGTAACCCGGACCCTGAAGCGGCCTTCTCCACCGTCACCGCCTACATCGCTTACGAGTAAACTAGATGACGATTTTACTTCATACCCGCGAAATATTATGATTTTTGCCTAATGGCAAAATCGAGCCCCCTCGCACCAGATACCAATACATATTACTAGATTGTGATCGTGTAGAAACGATATGTGGACCATGCCACCACATTGTTATCCTAATTTCATTCTGAGGTAAATTGGTGAGTCTAGCATTGAAAGTGGTAGTTCTCGTCACTCAAGCTTAAGTTGATTGCCATAACAAGACGGTACACTCCATAGCGCAGTAAGGTGCATTTTTAGCACATGGTGGGAACGACATTTGTCAAACTCTTCCACCAATGTAGAACTTCCTTGAGCAATAGATTCCCCTTCACGTTAAACTACCATTCAGATTTAATCGAAATGCGAAGAGATTATCCATCTTTTGTCGTTGATGGCTTTGTTTACATCATCGTATTTGCTCCTCATCAGCTGGTGCGCCGCGCCGCGGCGCTACCATATTTTCGGCGATCGGCGCGCTGTTTACATTTTGGCATCGCTAGGTAAACAACCACCATGTCCCATGTCCAGGTGGTGGTCCGATGTCGTGATCGGATTCCGCGAGAGGTCCAGGCCCACCAGCCCCGGGTGGTCGACACCGGGAGCGACACCTACGACCGGCGCGAGCCCCACGTCACCGTGGCCGTGCCCAACACCGACCCCAAGACCTACGCGCTCGACGGAGTCTTTGGCGGTAACGCCTCCCAGCAGCTAGTCTACGACACCGTGGTGCGCCCGCTCGTGTCCCAGTTCTTGCTGGGGACGCTGGTGACCGTATTCACCTACGGACAGACGGGTACGGGCAAAACCTACACCATGGTGGGCGAACACAGTCTGGCGCGAGTGAGCGATGACGTTAGCGAAGACTTACCCCGTGGCGCCGGCATCATCCCCCGAGTACACCAGCAGATCTTTCAGGAGATGAGCGCCGACCACACTTTGGAGTGTCTGTTTATCGAGCTCTACAACGAGCAGTTGGGCGACTTGCTCGCGCCCGACGCGCAGCTTCGCCTCCTTGAGGAGAACAAACGAGTCACCGTCAAGGGGCTGAAACCGTGCTACATCACGCTGTACCGTCACGCCACCCAGGTGTTGAACAAAGGGCTCGACAACCGCAAGACCGCTGCCACCAAGCTCAACAACAAGCTGCTGCGGCTGCACATGATCTACACCCTCGAGCTCTGTCGCCAGGTTGACGACAACCAGTTTGTGCGGTGCAAGCTCAATCTCTGCGATCTTGCGGGGCTGGAAAACGTCCAGCGCCTGGGCGCCACCCAGTCACGGGCGCGCGAGGCCGGCACCATCAACAAGCTGTTGCACGCGCTCGGGCGGGTGATCTCGGCGTTGGCGCTGGACTCACGGGCGCCGAAGACGATGGGGCACATCCCCTACCGTGACTCTAAGCTCACGCGGATACTCCAGGACTCGCTTGGTGGCGCCACCCGCACGGCGTTGATCGCTACGGTGTCGCCCGTACGGGTGGATGCCGACGAGACGTTGCTGACGCTCGAGTACGCCGCTAAGGCCAAACACATCAAAAACACCGCCGAGGTCGGCACCAGCGACGCCGTGCTCAAACGGGTGGTGGTGCACGAGCTCCAGCAACAGTACGCTCAGCTCATGGCCGAATTCGCCACTACTAAGGCGAAACAAGGGGTATTTTTAGCACCAGAACGCTACAACGAGATGGTGGCACAAGCTGACACCGACAAGACCACCATCAGCGAGCTTCAGCGCCGCGTGGCCTACCTTGAGAAGCAACAACAGGAGTATGACGAGTTCCGCCGCCACCACCGGGCGCAGACAAAGCAATGGGACGCCGAGCGCCAGCAGTTGAAACAAGAACTTGACGACGCCCACGACCGCATTGAGCACAAGAACACCGAGTTGGCGCTGGTGACTAACCAGTGGCACCAGGAGCGTCAGGCGGTGGCCGAGCTCGGCACCTGTTTCCACAGCTACGCCAGCGAGGCGACGCAGATGACCCAGCGGGCATTGGCAGCGCTCTCAGGCGACTACGTACCTAAGGTGACAGCAGAGTTCCAGCAATTACAGAGCCAGTACCAACAGTTGGCTAAGCATACGGAGACGTTGGCGCTGGGAGGTAGCGACGCGGTGGCGGCGCTTCATACCATGGCGAAAGTGGTGACGGCCCACCGCAATAATGCCCGCACGCTCACCCAGGCGGTGGTGGCGGCGACGTCGGAGGCGCCGCTGTCTCCGAAACCGGTGGCGATTGCGCCCCACATGGTCCAGATGCAACAACGGGCGACTAAGCTTTTCAGCCAGTGGTGGGAGCTGCTGATGGCGCCGATGGTGCGCCAACAAATGGAAAAATGTGTCAGCGACACCGGCGACGGCTGGCGGGCGGCGACCACTGCCTACCACCACCAGGTACGCCAAGCGGCGGCGCAGGCGTCGTCGCAGTTCGCTACTGAGATGACGGCACTTCTGGCGCAACAGGCGCTGGCGGAACAATCGGTGCTGAAATGGCAACAGCTTAGCCGCACGCTGGCCGCTGACGGCGAGCGCCGCCCGCAGGTGGCGGTGCCGCTGGCCGACCCCGTGGTGGACGAGTTGAACCTGGTGATGGCGTTTTTACGGGAGCTGGCGCCGGCGCCGCCTCCGCTGCTGGCCCGGCTGCTGGCCCGGCTGCTGGCCCGTCTGCTGCAGACGCTGACGCCGGTGCACCCGCTGAGGCTACGGTCTCCTAATCGCTCGTTGGGGTGGAGAGCGCTGCCGCAAAAGGTTCTGCCGCTGAAAGCACTGCCGGTGCGACGCCGGCTGAGTGGGGTGGCGCCGGCGACGACGCCATTGGCGCCATTGACCCCGTCGGCACTGACTAACGGTGACGTCCGGCAGCTTAAGCGGACGCAATTGCCACGTATCCCGTCGCTCATCCCCGACGTCAACACTAAGCGCCGGCGCACCAATCCTGGCGGCCAATCTGGGTGAACTTTCACTACTGTAACGTTGTATTATTTTTTCCAAAGCCATTGCGGTGGCGTCCACTAATATCTCATGACTTATAATATATGCTAAGAAAATCCATGCCGCGAGCGTCATTGTTAGCAGCACTCAATAATGGAAAAAACAAAGGAGAGGAAAATAATCTGCTGGCCTGCCGCTATTGTTTCCTCCTTTGTCATACCAGCTTTGTTTAGATATATATTTTGTGATGGCAATCTGACTTTGGTGGCTCAAATAGGGTGCTAGGTTTGGCTATAGTAGTGACTGGTGTTTTCGGGAATTTCCGGGTACTAAAGTGGATCTATCGCTGGCGCAATCAGTCTACGCTATACTTGGATTAATGGATTGCCACTTAGCAGCAATGTTTATGCGCTCAATGATGCCGTTTTTTTTGTCTTTGTTTACTAATGGGAGACTCGGCGCACGTGACCTTACTCGGAGTTAGTGGTGGAATTTTGCGCCGGTATATATAGTCTGGCACTATCCCTAATTAGGCCGGCTGGTGCAAGGCTAATGCCAGGGCATATTTTTCTTGGGTCCGAGGGCTATGCCGAACGTATGCACATCGTATGCAATGCATTGCTATCAGACACGTCATTTCTAGTGTCTGGGATCGCCCGCTTAATGTGGCGTGACGCATATATGTTGCCGGCCACATATGCCACCCACCACCTTTTGTTTTGGGTGGAGGACCAGACGCCCACCTCGTACCCAACGAATCGCCACTGATTTCACAGGAAGGGAAAAAAGAAAAAACCCAACCAGAAAATAAAAAGCAAGGTAGCTATCCAACGGGGCCACCCTTATTATCTCCTGTTATTGTCGTCGCCCCATATTTTTCTGTATATCCGAAGGTTCCAAACCGAGGTTTGCTCTGCGAGGGGGTCATGCCCCCCGGCCGTTCCAGGCGCAATAGTTACTACGTTGCGCGTCATTGCCTATTATGGCCGATTTCCGATGACGTGTTACCTCGAATTGGCTGACCGGTGAGACACTCATCCTTCGCCCTCGTATTGGCCCCGGGGACTCCCCCGTACTCCTAAACGACGATTAGCTCAGCCGACGTGCGTTATAGGGTTCGTGGGTGAGGCAACTGCCTCCATGTGAGGCAGGCGGTTATTATTACGGTTCGCGGGTGTCGAGAGCGTCACTAAACCAACACCGGTGCCGCAGCCGGTAACCCGATAACTTGCTTCCGAAAGTAATCCAGAAGTGTACCCAGGGGGTAAATAATATCTGACAGTGATAGTCGTCCCAAAAGTCGGGCGGATTAGAGTAACTTTAGGCGGTCCCCTAGTGCTTGCCATTTAAGGTCCTAAAGATCATAGAGCCAGAGTAGACGGAGTTGTAGCACTAATATTTGAGTACGAATTTCAATAATACTGAAATTTAGCCGTAGGATTTTTTTAATTGCACTCACGAGAAAATAAGATTGTTGTAGTCGTCACTAAAATTTAAGCTTCGGATCACTGACAATTCCAGAACCAGAACAGTGTCACATGCAGTCAGAAACAAACTACTATATTGTGAATTATGACATTAGGTCTATGGTATGCTTGATTAAGGCCGGTAATCGATTGGGGCGGAGTCACTGAGGGTATATCTATGTACAAAATTAATTTACTCCCGCCAGTAGTCGTACCGGTTATGTTCATCGATGACGGTGGTGTCATCGTAGGGGGTGCCTGACCATTTGGCAATGGCGTCGGCGTCGTGAGCTCGCGACGGCGAAGGGATAAGCTGAGCCGTAAGCGGCGTCTTGGCGGCGTACCGGCGGAGCGCCAGCGTGCTCTTCTTCATGTTTTCTTTGCGTAAAACGTTCCCATTCTTGTCTCTCCCCGTCAACAGCTTAGCGATGTAGCCGGTGATCGGCTGTCGAGCCACGGCGTCGAGGTGTGGAGGGAGATAGACGGCAATGGCATCATTCAGCTCTTTCCTCCCCGTGGGAGTGATGGAGAGGTGTCCGAGTCCCCGGAGGACCACATCCACAGGACCATAAAAGGGAGGAATGATGTACCGGGTCAAGTTCTCAGTTCCCACACCAAAGAACTTCAGTTCCATGCCGTCGTAGGCCAGCGGCTCTGCCCTCACTGCTTCAAACTTATCGTAATCCCTAAACTTAGTGGGTTCAATCGCAGTAACATTGCGGACTTGAAAGATCCCACCGGGGAACTCGACGCCGAAGAGGCCACCAAACAGAAGCACCTGGCCCCGCTTGGTCACCGATTCGTAGTGGGCCCAGTGGTCGCCCTTATCAAACACTTTGGCGCCTTTGCTGACGTGTTTAAATCGGTGACGGCCCTCCGCCAGCAGTTGAGCGTTAAGCAAGCCAAATACTCCGTGGCCAGAAGCGACGTCATACCCAGGGACATCGTAGATCGTCTTGGTAGCGCTGATATCGGTGGCAATCACCCCACGGGTATACCCAGGCATGTACAGAGTTCCCGGACCCACCACCAGGGCCATCTTTTCGTGGAGTCGCTTTTTCATCAGGGCTTTCGTCGTGTGGATACCTTTATCCTGAAGCTTTTCAAGCTGGCGTCGCTGCAGCAGTGTCAACGGTACGTCGCCTTCGTGGCGTAAATGTTGAAGCTGGAGCTGGCCCACAAGCGTCAGCTTGCCCAGATTGACGTGGCCAACAACGTGGGCGTCCTGAGGGAGCCACGATGCTAATTTGGCGACGTTCCACCCGAGTTTAGCCAGCACCACGGCGACGTTGTGCCGCGGGATACCGTGTTTATGAGCGAAATAGTCCTCGACGAAGGTAGCCCCGTACTTGGACGCCTTCTGGTTGGTGGAGAACCAGAGATCGGCCTTATTCACCACCACCCGAACGTCGGTAGGCGACCGGTGGCGGAAAATCCCGCCGTCAAACCCCATGGGGAAGTCAAGAGCACTAACGACAACCACCACGGGAGCGGTAGGGTCGACGTAGTCCATCATTTCGTGGAATCCGAGCGGAGGAAGCGGCTGGACCATTTGCAGTCGGTACTGGACATCACGGCACCGAGTGCACTCGGGAGCCGTTGTCAGCTCCAGATCGTGACTGTGGGCTTTGGTAGAAGTTGCTGCCAGTGGTCCGAGCCCTAATAGAGCGCGATCGGCGTCGCTAAGCTTCAGTTCGAGCTCATCGTATTTTTGGGTCTTTGCGAGGGGCTGCTTGGCGACACCGGCAACAAAGTAGCCGGGACGGGTCTTATCGACCGTCTGGAGCTTAACGCCACACAGCCGACACTGAGGAAAAAGCCGGGTGAGGAGCAGCAGTCGGATCATCGCGATGGTGTGGGGAGGCCGTCGTCACTACCGATGAGCGCGTGCGGCTCACGAAAGAAACAACCGTGCACCAAACAACCGTGCACCAAACATCACACTGACAATAGACCCACAACTCAGTCGGTTTTGATCATTCTCTCAATTTGTTAGCAATGCAGTCCATTAAGATAAGCCATTAAAAACAGTTTCACATTACTCAGTCATTTGGCTGGCCACTACTTAATAAACAATGATAGGGGTGGAGGGCAATATAGTGCCGCGCTCGGGGGGAACAAGCGACCACCTTCACAAGCACCCACCACAAACCAAGGCTCGAAAGGGCCACAAAAAGTGGGAATTTTTCCGAAGCGGTGGGGGGCTTTGTCGGACTTAACCTGGGAATTTCATCGTCATGTCGCCGTGACCGATTTTGCGTACCTAATGCTCGTCGGCAGAGCACGCCGCACCCCTAGGGGTAGTGAGGGCAGCCCCAGCAGTTCCAAGGGGAGTGGCTGGCAACCGGAGCTGGTGGGGTGAAAGTAGGATATGGGCTTAGTGGCGGTGGTATTCCAATGGTATTCATCACGTGATTAGTGGGTTTGTTGTTGTTGTTGTTGTTAGTTTTGTTTGGGTGGGTGTTTCGGAAACGCGGTGGCGGCCAATGGGTGTGGGTTTTGTGGGTGTGCGTGCGGCCGGGTATCACCCCCCCCACCTCGCTGGCTGTCGATGCCTGTCCATTCGTGGACGGGGCTGATATAATCTTGCGTGGTGCATGATCACCCTGTCTGCGACGATTATTATCGGCGCTAGCCGTCAACGCGCTCCGTATTTGTCGCAATTATAATCTGCCGGGGCGGCGGCGTGCGTGGCACCGGCTCGACGAACCTTGACTGCCTGGGGTACTTCGCCGGCTACGTGGCCGGATGGGCTGGTTGGCGCTGGCAAACTGTACCGGAGTCGGCAAACTGTACCGGAGCCAGCAACCACACGCTTACAGAGTTGATACAGCGAAATGTTTTGGTTCATGGGGTGAGGCGTAGTTTCAACTTGCCCCTCAACTGATACTACAGCATATCAAACAAGTGCCGGCGTCACCGGTTTTTTTTTTTCTGGCCTGCCGCTGCCGTTGCAAGCAACCGTGACGATCATTGTTTGCCGGGGGGTTTGGCCCGTGGCCCTGGCGTTACCATGGATTCGATGGGTGGTTCTGCCCCGGGCGCCGAACCAGGAACAATTGCCTCGTCGGCAGCGGCGTCCCCAGCGGGTGCATACGCATGACGCACGCTGCCGCCCACCGCTGCCGCCACCAGCGTCGACCCGCAGCGCACCCCAGACAAAATAATAATACTATGCGGTACTATTGGCAGGCCATATACACTCCCACAAAAATACCCATCGATAAAAACCACCGACGAAACCGCGCATCCAACATTTTGTCACCTCCCGCAACGTCTCCCCCCCGCTCCCCCCGCCGGCCCTTCCCCGTCCCTCCCGCCATCCACACCGCTCCCGGATACTGATATCCCCACTCCCCATCACCTCCCCTTCCCTTTCCACGTGTTTTACGGATGAAGCGCCACGCTCTGAGCTCGCCGCAGTCGCTGCCCAAACGTCGGGCGCTGGCGGCGCTGGCGTATCGCGCCACGGCGTTGGCGCTGTGGATCGCGTGCGGCCAGTGTGCCACC
This sequence comes from Diutina sp. Y7414, assembly GCA_037042415.1. Lineage (NCBI taxonomy): Eukaryota > Fungi > Ascomycota > Pichiomycetes > Serinales > Debaryomycetaceae > Diutina > Diutina sp. Y7414. The sequence continues at coordinate 22,398 of JAXQKI010000051.1, forward strand.
CTGTTTGGCCTCGTCGCCACCGCGATCAAGCTGTTTGACCACGCCGTCGCCCACGACGACACCGACCTCGATGCCCTCTGCGGGTTGGCCCACCTGCTCCGCCTTAACGATATTCTGGCTAACGAGACCGTCGGTAGTCAGCGCGCCATCGACCGCCTCCAGCGGGCGCTTGAACGGCTGCCGCCATTGCTTAAACTGCCGCGGTTGTTTAAAGAGTTGGCCGAGTGCTACTTGCTCATTGGCCTCAACGAACAGGCCCACCTGGCAATCCAGACGGCGATCCAGCTCCAGGATAACGACCCGCTGTTGTGGCTCCTCTCGGCGCAGACGCTTATTCGAGTGGGCGCCCGCCAGCCCGCCGGCGCCGCCCTTAACCACTGCCTCTCGCTTTTGCCGAAACTGATGCGTGATTTCAACGAAGCCGACGTTGAAACGGCGCGCGCCGCTCACGCCGAACTCGCCGCCATCGCCGCCGCCGACGGCAACATTGAGTTGCTGATCGCCGAGCTTACTGCTACTTTGGCGCTCCCAGCGCCCCCCTTGGTGCGCCTTGACGAGCACATTGCCCTCTGGTGCGCCCTTTGCACCGCTAAGGAGCGCGCCAACGATATCCCCGGCGCCATCGCCGCCTGCGAACAGGCCCAGCAAGCGGTGGGCAACTCGCTGCGGATCGTGATGAACCACGCCTATTTGTTGTTGCTTGATGGCCAAGTCGACAAGCAACGGGCCACCAAGGCGATCTCCCTCCTTAGTAACATCGTCAATCTTGACAAAGAGCGCGATGCTCTTGGCTTCGACGGCACTCAACTGTCAGCACAGTCGCCCAACCCCGCGGCGACCGGCGCCGGTGGCCAAGGCGCCAGCAATCAGGGCGCCGACTTTTTGCCGTGGTACTTATTAGGTCGCGCCTACCTGGTTTTGGAAGAACCGCGTTTGGCCTACGACTGTTACCAAGTGGCGCTCCGCAGCGCCCTGAACTCGCCCATCACCTGGCTCGCGGTGGGTAAGCTTTATCTTGAGCTTAAGCAGCTCCCCGATGCCCTTGCCGCCTACTCGCAAGCGCTTCGTCTCCAGATGGAAGAAGGCTCTCCCGGTACCGCTACTGCCTGGGACGGCTTGCTGTGTGTCTACGAACGCTGTGATGGTCAGCTTGGCGATGCTGCTGACGCTTGTCAGCGACTGGCGGCGTGTTACCGCGCCATGGGCGACGTTAAGCTGGCACAATTTTTCGACGAGCGTGCGGCTCAGCTCCAGAAAGCCGCCGCCAACCAGGCGCCGGTGCCCGAGTTGCGGGAACCGCCTAATGTCCCCGAGTTCTTGCTCCGTGACTTGGTGGCGCTTTTGCCCAGTGAGCGCATCGCGTTCATCCAGGGTGGCGATGCCGCTAACGCCAATGCTGGTGCTAACGGTGCCGCTGCCCGCGCCCCGATGACGCCTTCAGCGCTGATCCAGGCGCCTCCCCCGGCTCCTGCTACCGCTACTGCCACCCCCTCGGCGACGACGACCACACCCAGCATCCGCGCTTTGACGAACGGACCCGTGCCCACTACAGCACCGCAAGTGCCGGCGCCTGCGCCCTCAGCGGGGCCTCCCAACCCGGCGCTGGCGCCGCGTCCGGCAGCGGCGTCGGCAGCGGCCACTCCCAGCGCTCCCTCAGCGGCGCCGGTGCCGCTGGCGTCCACCAACGGGCCGGGAGCGCCGCAATACCCTCTCCCCCTCCCGGCGTGGCTGCCCCAGCACCAGTACCGCCAGCAGTACACGGCTACCCCCCAACAAGGGACGCCGCAGCAGTCGCCGCCGGCGCTCCATCATGGCCACCCTCAAGGGGCGCCGCAACCGCAGATGGCGCCGGCGCCACCTGGTCCTCCTCACTTAGCGCCGGCGCCGGCGCCCCCCGGTCACCCCCAGCCGCTTCCAGGCCAGCCATACTACTTCCCTGGAGCGCCACCGCAACAGTACCCGCCGCCTCCGCCCAATGGGCTGTACCCGCCGCCGTATTATGGCAGCTACGTCCCGGTGCAATACCCGGTCAACAACTGGCGGTAATTATCGAGAGCGCATTACATATAGCATCGGGTGGTAAGATTGACCCACCCACTTGGTTAGCTTTGGCTTAGGTGTTGCACTGGCAACACCAGCAGTGCCATCGGAGTCAGTAATAATATAATGCCAGAAATATCATAATTGTAAAAAAACCCAATACGAAACAGAGAGCTTAATTCTTGAATGAAAAATGATGGTCTCATATAACTTATGAATAGAGAACGCTGGTAGAGGTAACATATTATAGTGTTATCACAAAGAGTGAGCGAAATAATAGTCTATAACCCCTTAGTTTGAGGTGGCATGGAGTCAATCCACGCTTCAATTTCTTGCCACGTCCACCACACCACTTTACCCTTTGTTGGTTCCATCTTCTCGATGGCAACGCCAATGTTCGCTAGCGCCTTAATCGCCGACAGCCCCACTTTATCGTTAGCGCCGTCGCGTATGACAATGCCGCCGCCATTGGCGTCGATCATCGCCAAGATGTCGGTCCTCAGGTCCCCCACCATCGACCACTTGACCGAGGTTGCGTTGAGCTGGGCCATAACCCGCGCCTTATCAGCTCCCGTGTGGATTTTGCCCCACTTGGTATCGGTAAACTTGCCCGAGGTAAAGTCGACCTCGTTGGTGATATAGTCAGCAATGCGAATACCGTAGTGGTTCATGCTTCGCTTCATCCACCACAGACTCCAGTTAAGCGACAATATCACCAACGGCACCCCGAGGGCGTTACACTTGCGAGCCGCTGAGATAAACCCAGGACGAAGCTGAGGAAGCGGTCCTTCGGGAGGATGGCGAGGCCATTGGAGCGCCCGCCCCAGTTCAAGGCGAGCTATCGACGCCGCCTCAATGGGAGCTAGCGCCCGCTGCCACTGGCGTTCCTCGTCAATGGTGGTGGGTCGAGGATGGTCGAGGGCGAACTGGTTATAGTCATCGAGGTAGCTGGCAGTGTAAGGTGCGAGAGGCTGGCTGGCGACTAAGGACAACGTGTCATTAACGGTAATTGTTTCATCCCAATCAATCACCAATCCGTGGGTGGCGTGATGGTGTTGTGTTTGAAGCAACGTTTCATCGTCAGCGGGGGCCATTTGCCGCGCACGATCAAGGGTTCGCACCCACTCGCCACCACCACCCCCGCCATAAACAAACTACGTCGAAAATATAGGGATTGATGTCATAAACATCGAGGAAAATAAGCCAAAATAAAAGCGGGAATAATCATCGACTAACAACAGAATTCAAAGCCTACTCAGGTTTGCTATACGTCAGTCAATTATCGGTGAGGTGACGTGGCCCGATCATGACCATTGCCACCGTGAAGGTGGGGTGGTTTGATCAAGTGGATAAAGCCGAATACGGCAAACAGGCCCATGTACCGGAGTGCTGCGGGAACTCCGGGTAGGTGTGACCGGGTTTACTTTTAAAGTACAACTTTCCTGGACAAGCAATGGTGTGGGGTGGGACCATGTCCCGAATAGGCAGGAGGGGCGGTGGCATGTGACCGCCACCTGCAATTATAAACCGGAAGCGAGATCCAGCACGTTTGCCTAACCCCAAAAAAAGCCTCCACCACTCTCCCCTAATGGCCACCGACAATAACAATACCACCAATGCCGCCCCGGCAAAGGCCGACGTGTCGGACATTCTGCCCACCAACGACCCCAAGCAAGCCAACGAGGCGTTTGCCGCCAACGGCATCCCCTCGGTCGAGCAGCAACAGCTGGCGCTCGACACCGTGCGCAAGCTCTTGAACGACGCCGGCGTCGACCCTCGTTTCGACGAGTACGTCACCGCCACCTTCAGCTACATCGCGGGGGCTCTCTACAAGATGTCCACCGCCACCGACAAGGAGGCGGCGCTGAAGGAAATTGCCGAAGACTTGAAGCAAAAGTGGGAGACCTGGGTCAAGGAAAGAGAAGCTAAGGAAGCCCAGAAGAAGGCCGACGAGGAAAACGCCGCCGCCGGTGGCGACAAGCTGGATAAGCCCGCCGTCACCGACACCACCACCCCTGCCAAATAGATGTCGCTGGGGTGTGTGGCTCCGCCTGGCTGCTTCGGCCCCCCCAAGCCTCCGAAGCCTAAACCTTACCACGCAGGTGTAGAGAGTTAAATTTATCGTCAGCACAATGTACAGTATTATTTTTTCCACTTGCTGCTGGTCAACAATAGGGTGGGCTCAGCGGTTATATTTTATAGCTAGCAGTTCATCGATCCCGCATGGGGTGATAATAGAAGGAAGGCTCCATGCATCGGCGTTTCGTCATCGTCTCCTCGGCATTGATTTGCCGACACCCCCCATCGTGGCCTCAGCGGGGTAATGGGATTTTGTCCCCGGCCGTCAGCTGCCCCTGCCAGTAGACTAGCGGATGAAGCCGGCAAAGTTATCATGGCCGCCGTCGCTGTCTGGGATCAACCGACATGATGACGTGGCCGCCGGGGTTGTCGGAGAGTAGGGACCCATCGTATGCATGCGCACAAGCACCCGCTTTGTTTGACCGCCACCAGGCATGTGCAGGGCGTTGCGCGGCGCCAATGCATTCGTACGCGGTCTATACGTGACGGAAGCAAGTGGTGATGGCGCAGCCGAACGAGGCACCCCCGACGAGGCCACCCCCCGTTTTGTGGCACTGGTCACCAGCCGCCGGGGCCCACTAACCCCCCCGTTGCCACTGACTACGGACGCTCGAGCGTGGTGCCGTCCCGATTACGCTAGCTATTCACCTAAATCAGCCATCCACTGCGCTTACAATTGCGCGCCGTCAGGCGACTCGCCGGGACCGGGGCGCCGGTAAAGCAAAAAGCCCAGCTTTTTTGCCACCTTCACGTACAACATCTGCGCCCGGTGGTTTTCAAACTGCGTGCTCCAGTAACACTTGATGCACCCGAGACGGTCGCACTCACGATACACCGCTTCGATTAGCTGACGACCCACCCCGTGAAGACGGGTCGTGCGCGACACAAACAAGTCGTTCATGTACAACGCCGGCTCCACCGTCCAGGTGTTACCATGGGTTAAGTAGTGGGCAAAGCCAATGACGTCGTCGTGTTCGTCCACCGCCACCACCGCGTACATCGGCTGCTGAGGGTCAAGAAACCGGGCAAACGTCACTTTAGTGACGTCGTCGCTCACTTTGTCTCTCAGCTTATAGAAGGCAAGATAGCCGTCGTCGCCTTTCCAGAGCCGGTACCACTGGTCGTAGTCGCGCTCCTCGATGGGTCTGATTGTTACCAGCATAATAAAGGATAGATGCGGCGGGGTTCCGTGGGGGAGACGCCGGCAGGGCTATATATATATATTATGGGAGGGGGGTTAGCGGCTAATTGAGTAATTTCGCGGGGGGATCAGGGGAGCCGCTAAATCGGGTAAGTCGATCCGTGTATTTCTATGGTACAATAAAAACTGAAGATGAGTCATCACGCCAACATCTTTCTCTCGATCACCTGGGACTTGGTCAATTCCTCGTCACACTTCTTCAAGATGTCGTCGGCGAGGGTGTCGATGGCGTGCGAGTGCAACATGTTGTTGTAGCGACTGGGTTCCTGGGGCAACTTGAACAACGTGGTGTATTCCTCGGGGTCCAACTCCTTTTCGCCGCGCTTCTGGCGCTCGAAGTTCTCCAACTTGCGCTGCTGCTTCCACTGGGCGATCTTTTGCAGCTCCTTTTGGTACTGGCGCTGGTAGTAGTTGAAGTTGTTCTGGTCGTAGTTGTAGGCGTCGATTTGCGAGTACAACAGCTCGAGCAACTGGGCGGTGAAGTTCTCGTCCAGCGACAAGTTCAAGATGTCGCTGGCGCTGCCGCCGCGCTTGCTCAGGGTGATGTGGCCGTCGGCGCCGGTGTTCAGCGCCATGTACAACTCGACCATCGTCTGCGACCCCAAGTCGATGGGCACTTCGTCAAAGATCGACAAGTAGTTGACGCCGTTCGCCGCCAAGTCCTTCAGCTTCCACTTGCCGTCGACGTAGCTCTGCAAAAACCCTTGCAGCAACCGGTACGCCTTGACGTCGACCTCCTTCAAGTAGGCCAAGTTGTGCACCACCACGAACGCGTCCGGGTTCTGCAACTGCTGTTGCGCCAACCCTTCGACGAGCTGCGACGTGACAAAGTTGCCCAGGATCGACAGCTGGAACCACCCGTGGAACTCGACTCCGTACCCAAGCTTTCTGAGCTGGGCCAAGATGTCCTGCTGGTACTTGGCCCCCAGTCTCAGCCGGAACAGCCCGCCTTCGTACTGGTCGGCGTAGGGGAAAGGGTAGGCGTGGGTGATGTCGATGTTGCCGTCGTCGTCCTGGAACCCCATGAGCGCCCCCAGGTACAACTGGGGGTAGTTTTCCAGGGTGTGCCGCACCATCGTGAGCAACACGCTCAGCTGCATCGTGATCTTCGTCGCCCGAGGCGCCGTGATTTTCTTCGAAGGCGTCGCCATGGTCGTGGTGAAAATTCGATGCCCGCGCGAAAATTTACCTGGTGGTGAACCACCGGTAACTCTGATACTAGTAAACACTCTATTGAACGGCTACGAAATAAAATGTTGCACTTTACTTTTCGAGCCATAGCTTATCTATTTCATTATCGTTCTGATAGAGATCATGCAATTTACTCATGGCGTGGTGGCTGATAGCTGGCGAACGCGCCCAACCCGACGCGACGATCCCTCGTGGCTTATACCAAAAAAAAAACCATACGTGAAGAAACAGGTGTATGACTGCGTTTATTTTAACGGTACCAACCTGTTGATGAGGAAAATGTTCTCCGAAAACATATCTCGAGAATTGCCAAGGTCGTTGAGGCCACGGGTCCATTCGACGACATGCTTGACGCACACAAAATGGTGTACTTGTTGATTGATCCAATAACGATATCCTTTGGGGAAAGGTGTTCAAGTTTAAGGCTGCATACAATGGTATAATCCATTGCTCAGTTTCATTAGTACGAGGTCACCATCCTCATTTGGGCGACCTCAATTGATGCTGGTGTGCAGTAAGCTAAGAGGACGTGGCTGAGACTGTTTATTTTGAATTGCACCAGTATGTCTCTGTACTCAGATGATAGAAGTACTGGGTGTCTGCAGCGGTGACATGTTTCTTGTATCTCATGCGAAACTAATCGCTAAATGTCGGCATCATTGACGTTTACACAAAAACGAAGCCTTACCTCACGCAGTCATCGTGCCATAGCCACTTCTGGATATTTCCTACCGATTCTGTGATACATACAACCGTACATTCATTGATTTGTCCACTAAAGAACAGCTGCCTTACCCACAATCTTCAACTTGAGGGGACCCGGGTCAGTGCAGGCGCCAAAGTCAGCAAGCAACACCACTTTCCCATTCAATTGTTCACAGCCTTTGAAGTCGCAGATCCCTCCAATGCAAAGATAGTTATCTTTGATCTCGTACTTTTTGGGCTGGCACATTTTGAATACCGAGAACACTTTTTGTGAGCACCACTTGGGAATTCTTTGCACCGCACCCGTGCGGTCGTCAATGGTGACAAGGCGGTCGTCGACCCGAAGAATGTCGTCGTTGTTTTCGAAGAACGCCGTGGGCGACGAATCGTGGTATTCGTTCTTGAGGAAAAACCGGTCAGGCTGAGAGTCATCAGTCTCAACATGGAGACCGTTATAGCGACCACCCTCGGCATCCATCCAGAACCAACGTCTTTCGGTGGGTTGCAACTCGGGGTTGGCCGCCAAGGCCGTTGACAAAAGCGAGACCAAGCCAATTGAGGTAAACTTCATTTTAATTGTAAAGACTGGCAAATTTCAATTACTTCGGTCCGTTTTATAGGCTTCAAAGGTATCTATAATTAGGAACCTGTACCTGATTTGACGCTGAAGTATCTCATTTTGGAACAGCTTGAGCGAGCGCAAACACTCAAAGCCAATCTAATGAAACGCAAAGATGTTGCACTTGATGATTGACAATTCTTGGCACAACAGGGCATTACTACCCATCATCATGTTAGGTATAGTGGAACTTGTGAAAATGTTAGCCAAACACGACACTGTACTGAAATTTGCAACGGGACTACTTGTTATAAAACATCAAATCGGTACAATATTTTATCAGTGCTTCACATTTTATTCCAAAATTTTACACAAATCATTATGTGCTACAGGTTCTCGAATTGCAAATGTCGCTGAGGCAAAAATAAGCGAGGGAGATTTAAGGTTGGTAAAGTTTGAATTCCGAATCGATGATCTGAAGCATTTACTCTTTCATGAGAAACCTTGCGGTTTCTAGTGATCAGTATTCCCCTGTGTTTCATGAAAGGGGGAGCAAACGACTCTAGCCTGGCTCGAACTTTATAATATCATCAGCGTAATATGAGTTTAATCATTCCGTTCACACAGGAATCATTGATCAGCTTTCACAAATGATTTAGGATAGGTGGAAACAAAGCTTATGTGGTTTCAAGGATCGCCATTAAACTTAGCTCCACCCCTTGAGCACAAAAACAATCTGAACTTTCCATTCTGGAGAATATACAAGAAAATTAACATCTCGAAGTCGGTGAAGCGTCACTCCATACTAGTTCGACACGGCCGTGACTTCTTCAATCAGTTACGAGTCGTTAATCTTCAAAACATTTCATTATCTCGATGATGATGCAAGTGTTCAGGTACTCTTGTTTTGAGCCCCCACTCATCACTAAAGCCATCCGAACTGGGTAATCGCACTTTCCGCAAAGGTCTAGCTGTGTTGAAATAATTAGCGAGAGACAAATTTTTAATGTTTACCTTCAGCTCCAATGCTCCAGGGACGCTAGGTAGTTTTGCACTTCAATTGCTTCGTCATAGAGTTCTTTGACAAGCTTGAAATCGAAGACGATCAATAACTCTGTGACAACATATCGTAACCTTTGTAATGAAATTTAATCAACACTCTCAGGACACAACAATTGTACTCCTTTACCAGTCACACCTTACGCCAAATACCATATTCGAGTGCCTTTCCAGCAGTATTTGTTTATTGTAAGTACACATTATTCTCGTTCATGTAAGCAAACCAAAATCTTTTTGTGCCTTCTCCTAGGATCATATTCGAAATGGAGAATGCCTTAACTTGAAGCCCTTGCCTTACCAAAATGTCATCTACTCATCTAATTTAGTCGCCTCAAGTTCAATCAAGCTGAAGGTATCTTACATCGTCAAGTGTGAACTACATATCAGGTTAAGCGCCACCCTATATGCAGTACGGCGAGAATGAGGTGAATTTGATAGATTTTCATGAATCTCCTGCGCCACGAGTCTCCATCGTGTGATGTTAAGATTATGCCCATTGTGATCGCCGTGGCCAGTTTAGTCAAGTAGGATACAGAGAAGATCGAATTTCGAAGTTTGAAAAGTTGGGATTTTACCACAAAAAAAAATGGCGTTTCAAATTTTTTTAATTTCCGAAAAACGGCATAACTTTTTCGAATGCCATTTGATGCCGCTAAGATATGTTGTTGCTTGCACTTTTTTGAGCAACATTTGTTAGCGTACCCATGGTCTAACTTGTATGGTTCGAGAAAAATTCGAGGTTTAAGGGTGCGTTTTCAAGATTTTTGCGGTCACGCTTTTCAAGTTTTTGACACGTTTTCAACTACTTAATGAGAGTGTATAAGCACCACCAGAAGGTCTAACTTCACGAAAGCGGGCTCGTTGGCATCGTACAAGTCGAGGCTACTTTGGTTTTCTTAATTTTAGTGGTGAGACCAGATTCCAAGGAGTTTGCTATTTGAGATAGACAACACTATGTGCAGGATGTGTGATTGATCACAAAGTTGACCCCATACTTTGGGTATCGCCTCCAATGGCGCTACTTGAAGTATTTGAACATGTCGAAAACATTTGTTTATATATTACCATTGGTAGCATCGCCTGTCTCTAGAGTCCCCCCCAATTTCCTGAAAATGGTGCTATTTTTCGATAGAGGAGAAATTTAAGGGGAAGGTCAAGTGTAGATATTCTCTGTATACAAGTTGGAAGAGTTTGATGATTTGTCATTTAACAATGTATTAGAATCAGTAAATCTGATCCAAAGGACACCATCAAGTCAGTCGTTACCGTACGGATTAACTTTCGTAAGTCGACTGTTATTGTTTCACAATTAACGGTGCTGGGAATAATCAAAGACGGATTCCTAGAGACATCAAGCTGAGCTAGGTTCAACTCCACGGGTGAATTTCACCAGTGGCAAAACTAACTCATGGAAGTCTAGCATCTTGAGTGAGATTCCCAATAATGACTTGCTCTGTGTGTTTTAGTTTACCACCAGATAAATAGTTTTTGGGTACTCATTAACGTGTAATGACTACGCTTCGAAGTTATTATCGATTGTAACGATGGGATCATCTAATCATTTGGTTGTGTCATTTTAAGTTCACCTATAATCGTAATCGTCCAGATTTTAGCTTACAACAACACAATGTCCTCCTCGTCAGTGTAATTAACGTTGGAGATGAGAGCCACATTTTCGTCATGGTTGATGGTGACGTAAGCGTGAGTCAACGTAGAAACCCCCAAGTGCACAGGGACGCCGTCCAGAGTGGGCTGTACTCCCAAAACACATTTGCCATTGGGTTTGCCGTCATTATTGTAGGATTTGATCGCCAAGTCATTGAGGCTGAGTTTGATTTCAACGTCATTGAACCAGAACAGGATGTACAAGTTGGGATCCAATTCACAAGGAACCCACGTTATCGAACCATCTCTAACCGCGTTGGGCACTTTTGCGCGGATTTGATCAACAATGTTTGGAGGCAACTTCGAGATGGTCAATCCAGTGTCCAAGAATGATTCAATGTTTTCACCAAGCACTTCACCGTCGACACCAGTGATCTTTGAGATATGAAGATTGTCGAAGCGAGAGTTGGCCGTGCCGGTAGTCAAGGGCACCGTGGCCACGTCGCCCTTGATTTTCGCCTTGTCAATACCACCAAACACGATTGACCCAGACGTAGCATCCTTCGAGTTAAGATAGTACAGGTACCCATTGGTCTTGATGATACCATCATCCTTCAACTTCTGGACCAAGTTAGGGTAGCGATTCTTAGCATCTTCATTTTCAACTCTACCCACACCGAAAATGCCGTGGAAGGTACCGGCGTTGTGGGTAACGATGGTGGCCAAAGCCCACTGGAAATCATCAATCTTGAGCCCGTTGTCGAGCCAGATAGGCGACGTGCCATACCAGCCTTGAACCAGGGTGTGATCGTAATACCACACGGAGTACGGCTCAGACAAGTTTTTCCAAGTACTCACGTCATTGAGAATCCGCTTATCAACCCAAAGATCAGCCGACCCGGTGTCGATTTCAACCGACACCTTTTGGCCCTGGTTGCCGATATCGACATCAATCAAGTAAAAGAAACCATCTACCCATAAGTTAGCCTCTTGAGCTCCGGGAGCCGCTCGGAACGATCTTTCCGAGGTGATAGGTTCCTGGCGAGTGCCTTTGCTCAAACCAAACTTGACAGGCTTGGGTTCGTCTCTGATCGCCAACGCCGCGGACAATGCAAGTAAATATGGACTGAATAACATTATGTGTTAACCGGAAACCCTCTCTGACTATGACGACGGGTATATATACCCCTCCAGGCATGCATTTTGTGTTCATTCCCTGAGTATTGTTCGCTGCCATTGTCCTTGACAACGTGCCCGTGATAGCCTGAATCATGCATCTGATTAGTTCAAAGAACCTCTGACAATATGGAAGTTCAACAAACTCGGGAGCTCATCTCGGATCAAGGATCATGGTGCTTTCGTTGGTATACGAGAGCGTGTCTGACTAAATCATACTACGACGCGACTAGTAGTATTGGCGCCGCACACCAGAGCCATGGCAACGGTCTTCCCCCCTGACTCGGGACACTCTCACCCCGCTCCCCCGTGGCGGCCACAAAGGTACACGGCAAATTTCAAAAACCCCTATTATTCTCTCTCTCTCTCTCATGATTCTAAGAATATCTACTTTCAAATATCAGTTAGCGAAGATAAAATTTCACGTGGACCTGAGAAAATAGAACACCTACAATGAAACTTTTAGTACCACTGGCACAGAAAACGGCTGCCAACTTCACTTTTGTACCACTTTCAAATAATTATCTCTTGGCTAGATCATTGTCAGGCGATAAGGGACCCTTATGATAAGGTAGCTATTTGAGGAAAACCGAGCTGGAATTTTGAATAGACTGTGTATGCCAGAGTCCTATACCGATCCATCAAAAGGTGTAATTGCCGTCGATGGTTTTGCCTTGGGTTTTCACCATGCCACCAAAACTTCAATAATGACACAAATTGGTTCAAGGGAAACCACGAATTTCAAGTTCATTGTATTTGACATTCCTTTATCCTAACGTCCATTATCAACTAACAACAAGCGTACATCACACGCCGAAGCTTTCCTCCTAAGGTATGTCAGCGGAGAAGAACAACTAGCCATTATTAGTTGCGAATTAGAACTCATTCAAATGGCATTAAGTTGTACGCTTCGTAATATAGGTATTTCTAAATCTTCATTGGATACATGGGCCATATCGACAGAGACGTCTTCGGTTGAGTAATCATCTTGTTAAGTTTGCAGCACAACTTGATCGAGTCGTTACTTTGTCGGCCTCTTTAGGTATAGCTTAATGAGATTGATATTTTTGCATTATGATTTAAACTAGCAAATAATAACACATATTGAGGAAGTGTTTCGTCAGTTATACATACTGATGCTGCCACAATCATATTGCCACAGAATAAAGACATCCTCTTATGTAATCGTTGGGGCTTCACACTTCGCGTTCTGGTATTCTCCGCCTGTACTACCACTCGGAGGATAGAGACAACTAGAACCAGATCCCAAGCGATCGAGGCTGTGCTAAGTACCAATGAGTTGCTGACAACCGACCGTCACGGTGGGTTCGCTCAAGTTTTCCGTGACCTCTTTTGTATAAGATAGTCTGGTCGCCCTAAGATTCGAAGTATCACCATCTATGGCTAAAGAAGGAACCCCCGTCAATCCCGACAGCAGCTTTGACTTCATTGATAAGCTCCCCAGTGAACTCATCAAGGAGTTCTTCTGCCTGCTCCCCAAAAATTTGGCTTTGGATGTATTGGGTCTTGAAAAATTCACACTACCAAAAATCAATCCAACAGATGCTACTAAACCCTGGTACCGGCGTCTTGAAATCAAACGCTGGCTTTTTAGCCAAGTGTACGTGTACCCCGGCTTTGGGCATGATCTCAATTGGTATAATGACGAATTGCAGCGTTGGTTATTGCTCCCTCAGAGCCACTACTACTTAATTGAACAACAACATTCTCCTTGGCCTTTTGGAGTTGTGCTTTGCCCTATGTCTATGCAGTGGGGGATGTTCATGCTCTTTAGTGAAATCCCCCATGATGATAAACCCATTCACAAATTTTGGCTCCACCCTGAGGATGGGGGAAATGTCTGTGCAATTAGCCTTCCCTTGAGATCAAACCAGCACTTGTCACGGCTAACTTTGGGCACCTACACCTTTGATGGCTCCGTCTCTACCAACCATAGGGTGGACAGTTTGCAACTCAATGGGCGTCATCCTCATCTTGATCAGGTGATCGACCTCAGTTCTGTGAAGCAGTTGTCTGTGTTAACCCCCCGTCGTTATGGTTTTGAGGTGTTTGAATATGCTTCCAAATTCACGCTGTTGAAGGATTTGTTTGTTGGTATTCCCGTTACACCTGAGAATATGGAGGCATTTCCCAAGACCGTGACCCGCTTGGTATTGGTAATGGATTCTCTCAATTACATTAGTCTTGCCGAAACTGCTGCCAAATTCAACCTACTTACTTACTGTGAGGTTACCGAACATGTGGTATTCTTCAATTGGCCTCGCACGTGGCGTAAGCTGAAATACCGTGTGATGCCGGATTCATCTCTCCACGAAATGCTGATTCGGTTTAAGGAGCGCCACTTTGAGCAGCTCAAGACTCTAGTATTGTATGGCTACCCGTTACGTATCATTCGACGTTCGGGCATTTGGGTGTCCACCGAGAATGTCGACACTGGGGTCACTTGGGATTGAGTATATTAACAAGAAGCATGAACCGCTAACGCCCATGGGAATCTTTAGCATCTAGGTTATCCTTTAGCTTGTCAATGAATAGTGAATCAAAATAATTATGATCACTGCGTAGGAAACCAGTATCAATTGTCAATTAACTAGACTTGGTTAGAGTATTATGAGGTGGGGTGAGTTCTGCTGGGAACGTATTAGTCGTGATATGACTAGCTGGCACTTTGCATGTTCAGCAAATCCTTTGGAAACTTTGGCTTCCCTTCAAATTCTGATTTCAGTACTACCGCCCGTGGCCATGAGTCAGTACAAAATCCAAGTCTTTGAGAATGGGTGTCAAATCGTCGTCGTCGATCGTTGGTAACATTCATCCAAGTAGATCATATATGTTGCCTGACGTTTGATAGTACTCTCTTCAGGTAAGCACAACCCTGGTTAAAAACCATCATGCCATCCCTATCCTTGTCACTCGGAAGTACTTCAACTACACTCGTAAGCTCAGTGTAATAATCAAAGAATGCAACCACTGGAGCATATCATGATCCCCACTCAGTGAGGCCATTTCGCGATTGTCGTATAATATGAAATTGACTCAGTATGACGCGTCATACACGCCGTAAAACTCTTGTGATGTTCATCAAAGACGTTCCATCCGTCCATTGTAGTTCATCGTCACTGTATTCTCGGTCATTTTTGGCATATTCGATGGTCGGAGAACCTTCTAGTGCTTATCGCGAATATGCGATATGACTCAACGGTTCAGTTATCGCCGCTCACATCCTGCGAGGAGCGGCTGACCCAAACCACCGAAATCCAATTTACACAGCTACAACTGATGGAGATCAACCTCTGAAGACTCAAAGTTCGTCTTTCTCAGTTGTTTATACTACCTATTTCAAGCCATAATAACCTAATTTTCAAAATCTACGCTACTTCACTAAGTCTCCGACCTATTTTCGTGCGGGAGAGAACCCCAATCAATACTACGCTGGCCCTTCGTATCATCAATCGTCCACCCTAAAAACCAATCTCTAAATCAATCTCTACTACACTGCCCACGCTTCCCAAAAAACCAAACGCCACCAACGCGGGGTCATCGCACTCGCCAAGGGTTATTTACCAGCTCTTCGCACTCACAAATTTTTCATCCACCATGTCCGAAGAAACCAAGGAGCAGCCCAAGCTTTACCTCGACGAGGTCACCGGGGAGCAAGTGTCGAAGACCGAGCTCAAGAGAAGACAGAAGGCGCGTGCCACCGCCGCCAAGAAGGCGGAAAAGGCCAAGCTGGCCCCCGCCCCCGCCCCGTCGAAGAAGAAGAAGGACGACGAACCCGTCGACCCCACCCAGTACTTTGACAACCGGTCGAAGCAAATCAACCAGTTGAGAGAAAAGAACGAGGCTGGCGACGCTTTCACCCCTTACCCCCACAAGTTCTCGCGGACGTTGACCCTCCCCGAATACAGAGAAAAGTACCTGCTGTTGAAGAAGGGGGAAACCTTGCCTGAAGAACAGGTCAAGGTCACCGGGAGAATCATGGCCAAGCGTGACTTGTCGCTGAAGCTCAAGTTCGTCGTGCTCAAGGGCGATGGCGTCGAAGTGCAAATCATGTCGGCGGCGCAAGACTACTCGCTGCCCGAGGCGTTTGAAAAGATCCACGACTTGATCAAGCGGGGTGACATCATCGGTGTCACCGGTTACCCCGGTAAGTCGTCGCCCAAGAAGCAAGAGAACGCCGAAGGTGAGCTTTCGGTGTTTGCCCAAGAGATCGAATTGTTGACCCCCTGTTTGCACATGTTGCCCACCGAGCACTACGGGTTCAAGGACCAGGAAGCGCGTTACCGTAAGCGTTACTTGGACTTGATCATGAACAACTCGGTGCGGGACACGTTCAAGACGAGATCGAAGATCATCTCGTACATCAGACGCTTCTTGGACAACCGCGACTTCATCGAGGTGGAAACTCCCATGATGAACGTCATTGCCGGTGGTGCCACCGCCAAGCCGTTCGTCACCCACCACAACGACTTGAAGCTCGACATGTTTATGAGAATTGCTCCTGAATTGTTCCTTAAGGAATTGATCGTTGGTGGCATGGACCGCGTGTACGAAATCGGTCGTCAATTCAGAAACGAACAGATCGACATGACCCACAACCCCGAATTCACCACCTGTGAGTTCTACCAGGCCTACGCCGACGTCTACGACTTGATGGACATGACCGAAGAGCTCTTTTCGGAAATGGTCAAGGAGATCTGCGGTGACTACAAGATCAAGTTCCAACCCGACGGCCCCGAAGGCAAGGAACTCACCTTGGACTTCTCGCGCCCCTGGCGCCGGATCAACATGATCGAGGAATTGGAAAAGGTGTTCAACGTCACCTTCCCCACCGGCGACCAATTGCACACCGCCGAAACCGGCGAGTTCCTCAAGAAGTTGTTGAAGGACAACAACTTGGAATGCGCGCCTCCCTTGACCAACGCGAGAATGTTGGACAAGCTTGTCGGTGAGTTGGAAGACACCTGCATCAACCCCACCTTCATCTTCGGCCACCCGCAAATGATGTCGCCGTTGGCGAAGAAGGACCGCCAAAAGCCCGGTTTGTGTGAGCGTTTCGAAGTGTTCGTCGCCACCAAGGAAATCTGTAACGCCTACACCGAGTTGAACGACCCCTTCGACCAGAGAGCTCGTTTCGAAGAGCAAGCGAGACAAAAGGACCAAGGTGACGACGAGGCCCAGGTCATCGACGAGACCTTCTGCAACGCCTTGGAGTACGGGTTGCCCCCCACCGGGGGTTGGGGTTGCGGCATCGACCGGATCGCGATGTTCTTGACCAACTCCAACACCATCAGAGAGGTGTTGTTGTTCCCGACGTTGAAGCCCGACGCCGAGCAAAAGTAAGCCTATAGTTTTGTAAATTAGAGATACTCATCACTGAGCCTAAAAAGTCAATAGTGTATTAATTTCGCCCAATCTCTATTTCATTATACTTCCTCTTCAAACACGGTTTCAATGGGTTTTTCCATGAACGCGGCGTGGGCGCCCACGGTGACGATGGTGGTACCGATCAACCACATCATCGTCAGAATCGGCGACGCGAGGAACCCGAGGGGGACGGCCACGATCATAAGCCCTAAATACAACTGCGACGTCTGGAAGGAGCCAAAGGGAGTCACCAAGTCCTGCCCTTGCAACCGGCTGATCAAAAACACGCCGCCGGCGACGAACACCAGCACAAACAACAACATCAAGTTGGTCACCAACGCGTACACCGAGAGAAGCGCCACCCACACCAAGTAGTTGGCGGAGAAGTAGCCGACGTTGTACAGCACCCGCGATTGCACCTCGCCGAAGTTCGCCGGCTTCAGCACCCGCCGCACGTCGAAAAACTCTTGCGGGGGCTTCAACTTCGAGATCAGCAGCAGCACCGCGGCGAAGTCCAGGCGGAGCCGTTCCATCAGCAAGCGTTCCAGCACCGCCAGCGCGGTGGCACCCATTAACGACATTAGTGGTGAAGAGTCTACGTGTAGCTTGAAAAGTGCGATTTCCACCCCGGTGTGGCGCCAGGGCTCGTGGCGGAGAACCTGAAAAATCGCGTCGGCGCGACGTGTCCCAACGGCTGACCACTCTAAACATTACACAGTGATCAGTTTTGGATTTTTAACATCCAGTCGAGTTTTCTGAAACCAAGTATCCAATTAGCGAAGCCTACAAATGTTTTCAACCAAATTTCTAGTAACACTTTTCGAGCTAATCGGGACGGCTGATGTGTGCTTTCCATTCATACCCATAAGAAGTAGGATAAACATTTCACTGCTGCACAAAGAAAAACACCAAAAATGGTTTCTCCACTAAACACAGGTCGAGACCTATTGTCCTGTCTATTAGTTGTGACATTGGCCGTGAAACCCTTCAAAACCACCACAAACCCCACAGGTTTACAGATGGCTATAAATCACCCCACCAATGCCACACCCGTGCTGCAAAATCATCATAGACTACTCCCCGAGTAACTGATGTTGGCACACCACGTCGCCAAGGCCACTGTAACAAGAGTTATGGCCTTGAGCTTTCGCGACCAAGTACGATGGCGACCAAAGAAGAACACCTCTTTGTCTTCAACATCCTACTTTCCTTTTTTCCCTAATTTGAAAATCGAATTAGGCTGATCATGGTTACTTTCTGCTGAAAGCAAAAACCACCCTGATCATACTAAAACCATTCAATCAAGGACGCTCTCGTCCATTAGCAATGCGCTCAGAAGGACTACTTCCATGAGAACAATTAAAAATTGGGACGTATTTCTGGTAACAGTCCAATGTACCAGAGTTAGAAAAATCCTAATGCTTGAATGCAGCAGCTCAAAATTACCTATATTCTCCAATTTGGTCATGAAAATGTCTATTAATGCTAGTGTTTACAAGTGGTACACAGTTTGTGCTGGTAAGGGTAAGTCTTTTGCATGAGGCGGAGCGTCTCGGCGTCGTCCAACTGGTGGACCTTGCGGATGTGTCTGATCAACGAGTCGCGGCGGTAGAAGAAGCGGCTGCACCCGAGCTCGGGGCAGCAGTACATTTTGCTCTCGATCTCCAGCGCCTGCGCCGCACAGTCGTCGGCGACCTGGCCCTTCTCAAAGTGGCAGTCGTAGTAGTGCCACCGCAAGTCCAGCAAGCGGGTGAAGCCAATTTCCAGCATTGGGCACGACGGCACGCAGCACTTCTCGTGGCGGGGCGCCAGCTTGTGGATGCGGGCGTGGGCGAGAAAGTCGACGTAGGTGACGGAGACGTGGGGGCACCGGCGACACCGTTTGTCGGTGGCTGCCACCCGCATCCGGCGCAACTCCGGGCGCAGCAGTGCCAGTGGCACCGGGAAGCTCGTGGAAGCCTCTACCTCCAGGGTAAAGTCGTCGCCGTAGTCGGTGGTGTCAAGATACAGGGTGTTGGTCGTAGAGTAAGCGTCGGCGTGAGGCGAGCCTCCCGTCGAGCCGCCGTCGCTGTGGAAACTGAAGTTGCCGTCGTAGCTACTCAACTGGTAATTGTCAGGGTATCCCGGGTTGATATCGGCGAGAAGAAGGTCATCCCATTCGGCTGGGGTCGCCTCAATCGCCGGTTTCAGCACTGCCCCTCCCGGGTTGCGGCGACTGCGGCTATTATAGATGCGCGGCCACCCTTTGCGGTTGCGCCGTTTCTTAGGCACATAACGGTATAACGGCCGGCCAGCGTTCCACCCCACCATCTCGAGGGCATCGGCGCCAAGCTTGTGGGCGAGGCCGATGTTGTCGTGGAACGAATCAGGCGGTGGCCACTCCTGGAAGGCGCCCGGGGTGCCGGGACGACACCAGGCGGCGCCGAGGTCGGCAAACTGGTCTTCTCTGAGCTCGGGCAAGGCGTCGGCGTCGACGGCGAAGAGGTCCTGGATGGTGCCCGGGGCGAGCAACGGCAGCATCGGCGGCGCGAAAAGCGTCTCGTAGGTGAGGTCACTCATCAGGGGCAGTAATAACAGCAGCGGTGTTGATTTGAGAAAAAGGGGCAAGGGGGTCGTACTTATATAGGCGATGCAATCAGCGCCGGCGGGCGGCGGGGTCTGGATTGGTACCTGAAGTACGCGCTGTAGGCGGCGGCATCATCTGATGATATACGGGTGCGGCCGCAGCTGCGTTGGGCGGTGGCAAAGAGGTTGAAACGCGGTCAAATCCGAAAAAGATCGGCTAAGTTGAGGATTTGCTGACGACTAGGGTAGCTAAAGCGGTTGCTAAACACCTCGAACGATTAATAAGCGCGATGAAGATGACGGCATTTAGCCGTGTCGATCACGGCGAACGATGGTTTAGTCGATGTACCCCTGATCGAAACATGCGGTGTGGTGAGCTCCAGCAGCGGAGTGCAGCGACGGCGCCACGCCTTCGTCACTCTACCCACCTCAGGGGAAGCGGTAGATCCGAGGTTGTGGCGGTTCTGAGAAGTGTGGCTTTTGTTGAGGGGGATATTGTTATGTAGCTCGAGATCTTCACTGTCGTCTCGAGGATCTCGCTGGACACTATATCTCAAGGGCGGCATCGCCGTTCGCCGCAGCGCACATAACCGTGAAAAAAAACCTTACCCGCTCGATGCAGGCCTCCAGATTAGGTGCTCGGTTACCCCACAGCCCATAGCCACCACCTCGCCCCTTCAACTTCGCCTTGACAACATGGATGACACCATTTACCAAGTACGTTGTACGCTTACACCGTTAATCGAGCCCACCGCAGCGGTTTCAAGTGTTACCTGATATCGATGTGAAACCCAAACTGTATCCCACCCCCGCCACCTGAAATTCGGCCAAGCCCGGCGTCAGGCACGCCCCGCCTGATCTCGCGGCATTATCGGACAACGGCGTTCACTATAGGCGATTTATCGCTTCTCCCGCGTACCTTATTCAACGGCACTACCGTTGGGATTGTCATGAGGGCAATTTACCTCAAGCGAAGGTTGCTCTGAAATTTTTTTAATTAGAGTCAGCATTCAATTGTCTCATTCAGGCTCATGGGTTAATGGGTTCATTAGTTTATTTACGAATTGAGCTGGATAGATGAGTCCATGAAGTCTTTATCAAAGAATGTCAAATTATAATCTCTGAGGATTACATCGAGGTAATCGATCAAAGGAGGAGAGGACCGTATTGGTAATGAAATATACCAAGCCACGTTTGTTTGAGATTGTTGTTTAGATGCTAGTAGTATTCGAATTGTAAGTGAGGACTATCTATCCTATCCAGAAATAGTGTCACAACTCCATCAATTGAGATTATCATAATTTCACGTTTTGGCTGGCATATGGTCACTTACACGAATGCCGAAATCGGGTATACCATGACACCGATTTGATTTCATTATCGTGGCTGTCGTGGTTGTTAGTCTTGGCGAGATCTCGACGGTCGTGTTTGTCCATCACCGATCGGCGCCGATCGTGGACCACGCAATAATGCGGAAATAAACAGAAGTGATATTTTACTATGAGAAAAAGAAAAGGGAACATCAGAAGTCTTCTTTCTGGCTTCGGGGTTTAAGTTTCGAGTTTAAATTTATAAACGGCAGTGGGTGACCACGGGGGCACCCCCAAGGCAGTAGCCGATACACACGCCTAGTCTGGCGCAAATAGCGTGCGCGAACGTGACTACGCCTCATTGCGACAAAAGAAGCATATACTCTATTTTATGATAATTATTAGCCTAGGTAAAGATCTCCTTCATCACCCCCTTCCACCCGCCGACCTCCTTCTCGTCGTCGTCGCGGATGTCCAAGTCGACCCGGCGCCCAGCGTCGAGATCGACCTTGTCCAACGTCACCCACTTGGTGCGGTTGATCAACTTGAGCCCGAAGTAGAACACGGGGAACACGGGCAACAAGATGTAGGAGTCGACAAAGTTGGCGGCGTCAAAGGGGACAAAGTACATCCACCCTTGCACCAACGCCAAGAACACGTTGAGCACGAGCGAGAACAACGGGATCCACGGGTACCACAACCCTTTGTAAGGGAGCTCGTCGGTCAGGCGCCCTTGTTTTTTCAACGCGAGACGGAAGCGGATGTGGTACAACGAGATGTTCCCCCACACGATGAACACCGCCACCCCGGAGATGTTGACGATGTAGTTGTAGGCTTCTGCCGCCCCCGTCAGCACGTTCATCAACGATAAGAGACCGAAGGCGTTCATCAAGATCACCGCCATGTAGGGAACCCCGTGGCGGTTGACCCACCCGAGGAACCAAGGGGCGTTGCGCTCCTTGGCCAAGTTGACGATGGTGCGCAGCCCGATGTAGATCAGCGAGTTGATGGCGGAGATACACGTGACGAGGATGAAGGCGTTGACCAAGTGGACGCCGCCAGACCACCCGGCGCGCTGGATGGCGATCGACATCGGCAGCTTAAGCGTCTTGTTTTCCAGGGTGAGCCCGGGGTCGTTATAAGGCACGGTCAACCCGTACAGCACCGCCACCCCCATGTAGACAATCAAGATCCGCCAGAACGTCTGGCGGATCGCCTTGGGCACCGCTCGCAGCGGGTTGCGCAGCTCGCCGGCAGTGATGGCGATGGACTCGGTGCCCGAGTAGAACGTCAGCGCAAACACAAATGTCAGCGCCACCCCTTTAAATCCGTGATTAAATGACCCGGGGTCGTTCCAGTAGTGGAAGCCGAACGCCTTGTGGCCTTTGATGCCCCCGGCGCAGTAGACGATGGCAAAGATGTAGAACGCCACCAACCCCAAGAGCTTAAACCACGCCAACCAGTACTCGGCCTCGCCGAAGGCGCCCACGCCTAAGAACTGGAAGCCGAGGAAGAACGCCCAGAAGATAAGCACGTACCCGTAAAGCGGCACCTGGGGCCCCCAGAACTCGAGGATGGCGGCAGTAGTATTGTACTCGTTGGCCAACACCCCGATCCAGATGATGACGTAGAACCAGCCCACGGCGCCCCCCCAAGCGGGGTCGATAAACTTCGCCCCCAACGTCGAGAACGCTCCCCCTGAGGGGTACAACGTCAGCAACTCGCCCAACAGCTGCATCATGGCGAAGGCGATGAGGCCGATGATGCCGAACCCCACCACCATTGAACCAGGCCCGTTGCGCAACGCCATCAGCGCCCCGATTAAGATCCCTGGCCCGATGATCCCGGCAAGCGCCAAAAGCGAGATGTGGCGGTCCTTAAGCTTCCGCTTCAACTGCTGCGTCGTCTCCAGCAGCGCGTCCTCCTGGGTGACCACCACCTGGGGCTCTTTCTCCCTCAGCGACGGCGTCGATCGTATCGACTTGGTATCGGTATAATCCAGCATGGCGAGGATATGGTGGTTTTAGAAATGGTGGATAATTTTATCGAGTGGTTTGGGGAGTCGCTTGTTTATAAACCACAATCGCCATGGCACGGCGTTGGCAGAGAAAATATCGAAGACGCTAGGTCTCCCCCCCCCTGCACTCCGAGCTAATCAAACGGGGTCGGAAGTCACTCGGGTGTAGGGGTTACCCCCACGTCGTTGAAGCATCACCGCACGTGCACCGAAGCCACAGCTGAGACCATCATGTAGGGCACCACGTCATCGAGTGTCACCTTGGCGCGGGTGCAGGTGCGCAATGGTTTCTGTTTCCCTCTTGTCTTTTTTTTGGCTCACGGGGAACCCTAACCCCCCTTACCCAGATAGGTAGCAACACCGTCACGGGCAGCCGTTTCCCCACACTACCAAGCAAGATGTTCTTAGCGTTGCTGATATGCTGATATGCTCAATAGGGTCGCAGCAATCTCAGAGGTCCCATTGTGAGACCTACAGCCAGGCGAGGCGAGTGGCAAAAACAACCCTACCCGCGGCCCTGGCGTAAAATCCGGCCGGGTGCTGTGAAATTACGCACGTCCATGTCATGTCGGGATAACCAACTTTATCGTGCTGGCGCTATTTCCGGTCGCCGACATCAGAGAGTGGGGCAAAGGGGGACGAATCACAGCCCCCGATGGCCGATGATAAACGCTTTTGCCACTTCAGTTAGACATTGCACGTGCCGGGGATAAGCAGCGGCGGCAGCAGCGTCAGCCTCGTTACTAAGAGGGGTCTATGTTCACACGAGCAATCAGAGAAATCAGAGAGAGCCTTGGCACAATAGAAAGGATCCTAAGAAGTGAATGTAGTGGGGCCGATCAGACCCCCAGCACACCTTGAGTGCTGGACGCCCGCTAGGGATACAAAGCCGCACACCCGATCAGGGCCTCCCCCGAGGCAGGTTGTATCAAAAGTTGCCTCGGGCAGACACCCCGCTCGCTCTCCTCCATCACCAGAACACTCGCATCTATTAGGGAAGATACGGTGGCAGAAACAGGAGGGACCGGCAAGTTTTTAGGCCAAGTTTTTAAGCCAAGTTTTTAGGCCAAGTTTTTCGACCAGATTTGTCTCTACCCCTCGCCGTCTGGCTTGTGGCTAGTGACAAACCAGTGAGCCTTGCTCGACCAATTAACTTGCCGGTGCTGTGGTAAAGAAAAAAAAAAAAAGAGACTTAGCGAAATTTGCGCGCTAAAAAAATGCGTCGGTGGTCATCGCGCCATTCTACGAGTTACCCGGACATCACACCCAGATTTAGGGTCAGGGGCACACCACCCCCCCACGGACGAAAAACGCCGGCGACAATGCCCGCTTATGTACGGTTAATTAGCAATGTTGTCGTGACATTGAGGAGAGATTAATAAAAGCAATGGCGGCGATGAGGGCATAGCCGCGCTGCACAGGTGACGGTTTGTGTCAATCGGCGCCCGCGACGCCAGGGCCTCGCCCCAGCCGCCACAGTGGCCGACAACCCACTTCCGAGGGCGACATCCATACCTCATCGCAACCAGAGCCACAATTATTTAGAAAAGAAAAACCTTTATACTTTACGCCGGAAACGGCGATCGCTGTTACAGCGGCTTATCCCCGATCGCCTCGACGGGCACCGGAGGAGGGGAGGAGGGAACTGATAGGTAAGCGTAGGCGATAGCGGACGATCTTCGCCCATGACATTGCTAGCGCTAGCGCTAGCGCTAATTCCCTAGATCTTCGCGTTGAGCTTGTTGCCGACGATGAAGTAGCGGGTGGCCCACCAGCACAAGGTGCCGAAGGCGGCGAAGGCGCCGACAAACTCGACAAAGTGCTGGTACTCGGCGTGGGAGCCCTTGCCGATGATGGCGCCGCCGACGGGGATCATGCCGAGGTTGGCGAGACTGACGAAAAAGTACATGAGGCCGTAGCGCTGGCCAAACACGTCGGTCGGGGTGATGACGCCGAGACACACGGGTGTAAGCGAGAGGATGGTGGCGCTGAAAAACCCAAAAATGGCGCTGAACGCCCACATCCCTTGCAGCAAGTGGCCAAAGGGGAGCCACACGACAAACGTCAGGACGATGGTGCCGACCATCGTCAACACCATGATGTTGTAGTGGCCGATGATGTCGCTGAGGTACCCGGGGATGATGCGCCCGGCGATCCCCGTGGCGTTGAAGATCGTCACCAACAAGTACAGCTCCAGCTCGCTCATCCCGTGGCTCATCAGGTACAGCGGCAAGTACGTGATCGCCGACATGAGGGCGAGCTCCGTCGCCCACACCCCGAGGGTGAGGAAGATGAAGCGCCAGTCCTTGAGCGCGGTATAGTCGAAGAGACGGTGGCCAAGGTGGCCGAGCCGGGCGAGGCGGTGGCCCCGTTTGCGCTCACTAGGAGGAGTGGGGCCGAGCCGGGCGCGGGCGAGGAAGATGGCGCACACCATACACCCGACACAGAAGAAGCCGAGGATGCGGATGGCCCATTTGAACCCGACTTTGGGGTAGAGCAGCCGGAGCATCAACGGGATCACCACCCCGCCCACCAGGCCGCCGATGGTGGCGCTCAGGGTGGCGCGGCCGCGCTTGCGGAGGAACCAGTGCGAGATCACCAGGATCAACGGCGTGATGCAGAGGGCGTTGCCCACGCCCAAACAGATGGAAAACGCAAGCACAAACTGCCACACGTGGGTGCACTCCGCCAGACACATGTAGCCGATGGCTAAGAGGACGGTGCCCGCCACCATCGGTTGAAACAGGCCGCGGGCGTCGAAGTAGGGGCCGACGACGACGCCGACAAGGAACAGCAACGCGATGTAAATCAGGAAAATCCACAGCACCGTCAGCGTCGGCACCAGCGCCAACTGGTTGCTGTCGACGTACGCCTGGACCGCCCCGACGCTGTTGAGGGTGCCGAAGGTGGCGATGAGCCCGAGAAACGACCCGAGCACCACCAGGTACGCCTCCCAGCCGCCGTCGGGGTAGGTGATGTGGTCGTCTTCGTCCAGCGACAGCGGCGCCGCCAGCGCCGCGTCGAGCGCCTCGCACGCCGTCACCGCCGCCAGCAGCGCCAGCGGGATCGTCACCATGTCGGTGTCGGCGTGGGAGGCGCCGGTGACCACATGTTCCAAGGCGATATCGTGGGTGTACTCGCGAGCGCCAGAGGTTTTGTTCATGGGAGGGAGGCTCGGATCCCTGGATGCGTTTGTACTTTAATGATGTGCGCGGGGCATCGTGCGGCTTTGGCGCCCCGGTCCGAGTCATCTCCGATCGCCGCTATTAGGGGGCACAGGCGTCAGCCCCCTGACTCGGGAATTTTTTTGCGGGGAGCCCGGTAGCCATTCAATTGCTCTCGACCAAATTCGAACCTCACTCACCTGGAATTGTCTGAAGATAAGATAGGGGGGTTAAGAAAGAAAGAAAAAAAAAACTCAGGCGGCGTGGGGGTGGCGGGAAATTCGATAACGGCATTTCGACTTCCGGAGGTCGCCAAAGCCTCGTCCCACACCGTGGTTTTAAGGTGATTTCACGTGGTTCTTATTTGGTGAAAACGGTGACCCCATAGGGGGTGCGAAATAGCTCGTCCCCGCGCGGCAATACCAAGAGAGTAAACCGCCTTAGCGGGAACGCTCACCCGAAGCCAAGGATGGTGGATATAACCACTTAAAGTTTTGCTGGTATCAATGTAGAAATGACATCAAAGATGAGGTACTCATTGCGTGGTAGATCTTGGATGCCGTGGCGACTTCCCACCACCTGGCAACACCAGTCTCGTGACGCTTAACATCTCGTACGCTTTGTATCATAACATCAACAGTGCAAAAACTGACGGTTCGTTTGCTCCTTGAAGTCTAAATCTCAAAGTACTTCAATTCGCTTATAATTTTAGTTAACACCCTTCATATCTCTAAGAAGTACTAGTAATCTCTATTTAGAGAGATTACTATGGCCAAAGTGAACTTCGAGATTACAACAATACGTACGACGATGGACGTGAAATTTGAGATAACGACAATCTTCAATAATCACACTCATTATGTCGAGATAATGTTAGTGCAATACATGTTTCGGCTATTCTCGTATACCAGTACGAGGACGATGCAGGGTAGAGTAATTCCGAGACACGTTGGATGGGTATTTTCCATCGACTATTTAGCTTTAACTAAATGGATCAATTAGATAGGGTCACGTGACACACACCCCCTCTCCATGGTAACCACGTTGTTTCTTTTAGATATTTTTAACGTGTCTGTGGGTCAGCGCGGCATGGCTGGTTCTGTTTTAGTGAGAGCGTGCGAAAATTGTAGTGAGGACCAGCCGCTGGTTGAGGGTACACGTTCCTGCACCGAGACTGCCGAAAGCCCCATTTTAATCCGGTGGGGCAAGCAACGTTGAAGCAGGCTGGTAACCAACCCACCTCAGACACGTTTTCGGTAGGCACACGGCGAGCCCTAGATTCCCCAGTATCCTATGATTATGCGGAAAGGGGACCAATTGGTGGCAACCTGCTCGATACAGTAGTGATGCTGCCGGCGGTACGGCTTCGAATTTCACTTTGAGCAAAATGTGGGTGTTGTTTTTGCTTTCTTCTCATTAGATTGTTTCGGTTTTTTCGTGCAAGGGCTCGCAACGCAAAAAGTCGCGACGAAGCAAGCAATCACCAATTCGGCAACCCCCTCCCGTTGTTGATGCCAGTAATATACTGCTAGTGGGGCTCGAGCCCTTCCGTGTACGCTAGTGGCAACTCACCCAATCGACAGCGGCCAGTGGTTGTCGGCGTTCCCCGAGTTGAGACACCGCGCCAATTACGATCCCGGGCCTCCCGCAACGCCCCGTAACCTCCTTCAGCCGCGATAGGCAAACATCGCCCCGCGCCGTGACGTCAGCGCGACGATTGCTGTGGCCCTCTCGTCAAACGCCAACGACACCACACCTCGACAACTGACGGTTTTCCCCCGGCCCTTAGCGGCTATCCACCGCTTTAACAATTACCTAAATCATACCACTTACGAATGGCCACAACCCCACTTCCCTCACCGCCACTAATTGCCTCGGGCGACGCCGCCGTGAGCCAATTCTCGGTCAATCAACCCATACGTAGTTTACTAAAAAAACCTGCCTTCGAAGCTTGCCTGTGTGCAGTACAAGAATTTCGCAAGCCTCGACACCGCACCACCACTCCTGCCAGGAAATTTTCCTTCCCCCAACCACCCCCCTCTCGAAAGTTTTGCCTCCCCCCTTTTTAGCTTGTCCGCCCCCGACTGTCGTTCAACGCTAGAAACCTCCACCAATGCCCAAAGCACACTACGTGACCGAGGGGCAGCCGTTGCTGCAGACGGCGCTTTACCAGCAGAAGTTGAAGCTGGGGATCTACACCACCCCCATCAAGTCTGTCGGCGTCCAGCTGAACGCCCTGGACACGGCGGCCCTCTTGGCGGCGCTGGCCGACTTGACGGTGCGCCCCGCCTACGAGCGCACCGTGGCGCAAGAAGCCCACCACGCAGCGACGCTGGCCCGGGCCCCCGCCGTTCGTGACCCCCGTGCCGACGAACAACTGCGTACCGGCACCATCAAGACCACCGGCACCGGGATCCCGTCGTTCAACCACAGCGGCATCTACACCCGCGCCGCCAAGCAGCTGACGGGGACGATGACGCTGCGGATTTACCCGGAGCACAACCAACAACGCGGGGGCATTGCCACCTCGCAATTGGCTCGCCGCGCCGCCGACGCTCTGGGCGACGCCGCCGTGCTCGACATCACCAAGATTAACGAGGTCGCCGGCCTCAATTCGCTGAAGCTGTTGAACTCGCGGTTTAACCCCGACTTGGACTACCGGTCGGGGCTTGCCGCCCACCAGCCGGCGCAATTCCTCAACAACAAGGAGGAGTCGTTGGCGGCTAAAGGCGCCGCCGCGTCGCTTAAGGAAGGCTACACCCACAGCGTCGCCCAACAAAAGCGCGCCAACACGTTCTCGGCTCAGGACGCCATCAACCCTAACTTATTGGCCGCGGCCAACCGCCAGGCGGCCGAGCGGCTTAAGCTGATCTCGCTGCAGGGGTCACCTCAAGATTTCCGCAACCAGGCGCAATTGTATGCCAACGCGCTCGCGTTGGCGCAAAAGCGGTCCCACGAACGGTTGGAAAAGCACGCCCGCGGTGACATTGACTTGGGTTTGGGTGCCACCATCACCGAGGCCGAACTCAACGCCATGGCCCAGCGGATCGTGGGCCCGGTGTTGCAAGACATCGACGCCAAGGCGGCGTCGCAACGTAAGCACGCCGAGGCGTTGCGGGCGGAGCGTGAGCACTTGACCCACCAACACAAGCTTGCCAAGGAAGAGGAAAAGGCGAGAAAGGCTAAGGAAAAGGCCGAGTTGGAAGCGGCCCACAAGAAGCGCCTTGCCAACCACGCGTTGATGAAGCAAGAAGCGGAGAAGGCTCATCAAGAGCTGCTCACTAAGCTCGACGGTGAAGTCGAAGCCGCCACCCGCGACTTGCGCGCCACCGAACAGAAGCACGCCAAAAACAAGGAAGCCTTGGACAAGAAGAAGGTCGACGTCGGCAAGGAGCTCGACGAAAAGGAAGCGGCTAAGCGTGCCGAGCGCGAGCAGGAGTTGAAGGACTTGCAAGCGGAAAAGGACGAAGAAATCAAGCCCCTCCACACCGAATTGGAAGAACACAACGCCAAGCTCACCCAGGTCACCGACGCCCACAAGGAAGTGGAAAACGACCACAACCAAGCTCGTGACACCAACGCCGAATTGTTGGAACAAATCAAGGCGTTGGAACAACGTCTTGTCGAGCAACAAGACGAAGTGGTCAAGTACACCGAGGACTTGGCGACGGCCAAGCGCGAACGGGCCGAGACAACCGAAGACATCGAGGTGTTGGAGAAGCGCTTGGATGACCAATTGGCGTCGGCGAGAACCGAGGCCCACGAGCTCGACGACGAGATCGACGACCTCAAGCGTCAACAAAAGTCCCAGGAACAGGCGAAGCAGGCTAACCGCCAGAAGGTCCAGGCTCACGTTGACGAACGGGTGAGAGACGAGCGCAAGATCCACGAAACCCTCCCGGAACACTTGCGGGGCGAGCCCGACGAAGCCAAGTGGAAGGACACGTCGTCGTTGTTCACGGTTGAAGAACCCGAACCAGTGAAGGAAGAACCGGTGAAGGCGGCGGCAACCGAAGCGAAGTCGGCCGTCACCACCGACGCTAAGGATGCTACTACCGAGGCAAAGTCGGCCGTCGCCACTGACGCTAAGGATGCTACTACCGAAGCTAAGAACGCCACCACTGAAGCCAAGGACAGCGCCGCCTCTGCGGCGAAGGATGCTACCGCCGCTACGGAAAAGAAAGCGACTACCACTACCCCGTTGTCGCCGACCAAGCAAAAGGTTAAGTCGTTGATCCCTGACGACATCGAAATCAAGCCGGCTAAACCCGCGGCTAAGACCGAAGCGAAGGCTGAAGCTAAGACCGAAGCTAAGCCCAAGACGGAGGCAAAGTCCGCGGCGAAGGCCACCCCGACCACCCCGAAGAAGGACACCGCCGCGAAGTCCCTGGATAAAACGGGGGCGAATCAGCGTGAACAAAACCGGCAAAACTTGAAGTCTCTGTTTAACAGCACCAGCGGCACTAAGGAAAAGAAGAGCCGCAACCCGTTTGCCGGCTTCTTCTCCAGTCCTAGTGGGCAGAAGCCATCGTCCCCGACGAAGCCCGCGGCGAAGACGACTACCACCAAGGCTACGACTGCGAAGCCCGCGACGACGACTAAAGCCCCTGAGCCCAAGAAGACGGAGACCAAGACTGCTGCCGCTACCGCCACTGCTGACAAGGCCAAGGCTGACACTGCCGACAAGGTTAAGGCTGACACTACCGCCAAGGCTAAGGCTGACACTACCGCCAAGACTGAGGCTAAGGCTGCTGAGCCCAAGAAGGAAGTGAAGGTTGACACCACCACAAAGCCCACGGAAACTAAGGCTGACGCTAAGAAGGAAGCTTCGGTGGCTGACACTAAGGTCGACTCTAAGACCGATGAGGTCGCCGACAAGGTTGCTGACAAGGTCGACTCGAAGGTTGACTCTTCGTCCAAGCCCCTTGATGCCATCGCCGCTGACACTAAGACTGACGCCACCAAGGCGGCTGACACTGCCAAAGCTGACGCCACTGCTGTTGACAAGTCGGCGAAGCCTGTTGATGCTGTCGACTCCAAGGTTGACAACAAACCCGCGGACGCCTCTGCCGACGCGAAGCCGTTCACGGCTAAGCCTCTTGACGCCATCGACAACAAGCCCCCTGCCCCCAAGGTGAGCGATGCTAAGGTTGCCGACGACAAGCCCCTCGACGCGTCGCACCTTAAATCGAAGCCCATCGACGCCCTCGACGAAGATTATCCTCTTTATACTAACCCTGCGGACTCCAACGCGGGGAAGACTGGTGTCGCCGGCGCCAAAGACGTTGACGCCTCGACCAGCGCCGACGCCGCTAAGCCCTCGACGACCTCTTCGGACGAGGCAAAAAAACCTCTTCAACGTGAACCGTCTGACCTCTCCGATGAGTTCAGCTTGTCCACCCCAAAGATTGAGGAACAAGGTGTTTTCAGGGAAGAAATTTAGTTAGTTTTTTTTTTAATTACTTAATGGATAATTGTTTGATGGAAATCGAATTGAAGTAGAAGTGAAAATTTATAACGGAATATTTACCAAGGTGTTTGCTGAACTTACTCTGACTTGAATTCTTGAAGGGATATTTAAACGTTCTGCAAGCTAATGTGGAAGTGTGACGAAACACGTAAACTCAGTTGAGTGATACCGACTACTTACGATTTGATTCCGTCATACCCAAAGCCTGGACGAGATTGAGTATAAGCTTTGAAACACTGGAGGCCGTCTGGAGCTTCCGCGGCCTCTCCATATATCATCCATAATACGAAGACAAAAAAATCTCTTTGGCGGGGAATCGAACCCCGATCTCCCGCGTGACAAGCGGAAATACTAACCGTTATACTACCAAAGACTTCTTACAATTTTGATTTTTGCGGTTTAACAAGTTTTCAAACTAAAAATGCTCCGTCGGTTTAGAGATTATCCTGACTATTTTCCAATTTATTTGCACCTTTCGAGCTTTTCAGTAACGGTTGAAAAACTTTTTAGACTTTAACGCCATTGCTTCGGGTCGTACCCATTTGAATTCGAAATTCGACCAAGCCTGATCGAGTTCAAAATACTTGCTTATTTTTATCTAGGGAAATAAGACTATCACATGAGACTTTAGATAGCCAGGATTGGCTCAAGGGTCGGATAATCCCGCCGGTAGGGAATCGTTCATGGTCAAGAGTTACCGAGGCAAACAGTATGCATTCAATTGGGAGTCAGTAACCCCTAATTGAGCATATAAGTTCACGACCTCCATGGCTGCGAGGTCGTGGAGCTACGTAGTAGTTTGGTGGGAGTCAGTGATGCTTCAAACGTGGCTTGGCGAGTGTACGGACTAATAAGACCAACGACGGCAAGCGTCAGCATGGCAGCATCCTTAATCAATAGGTAATGGTTTCCCGAAATATGTTCCCTCACTCAAATCTTTGCCAGACCGTGGTAGCTCCATACACATTTCCTTAATTATTGCATCAATGTGGCTAATATATTTATCTTGTCAGACTTGAAGTGGACGTCGAGAATGTGCCTGGTGCAACCGCAAGAGTGTTTTGAGGGACCACTGTAATGGTCATACTTCCTAAAATGTCAAATCTTGCAATTGAAGCCCCAGATACCTCGATGGGACTTCAACTGCTTACCCCACATCGTGTTAGAATTCCCTGCTATAACCAAAGCCCTGGGACCGCGGCGGCGGCGGTGCCTCTGATTGAGGTGTCACTCTCGTCAAAGGGCGATCATTGGTTAAGTGAATTTCCGCTAGCCAGCGTAAAGCAAGGGCGATGTTCCTCAAGTGCCCCGACATCGCAACAGGGGTTTGCGATGGCCCTTAATGGGCACCAGAATACCCAACGACAAATCAGGGTGGCTATAAGAAGGGTGAGGCTCATGTAGATGTTCCATGAACACACACTCATTGTGAGCCGAGAAGCTGTCACCGACGCCCTCTCCAAACTTGTATTAGCTTCAGCTCACCCGCGTCTTGATGAACTACGCTGAAAATCACACTAACGCTTGGAGCAAGCTCTGTGAGTGGCTCCTCGAACTGCCCCAACTCAGTCTGTTCTTTCCTTCGCCAGATTCTGCTTTTCAGCCTCGCGCGCGGTGGCACTTGTCGACCTCAAAGTCGTCCAGTCACTATAAATACGCGCGTAGCCCCTGTTTTTCCACACTGTTCACCCCCACGGCAGACACATTACCCGAGTTCCCACCATGGTCAACGCACACCAATACCACAATTTGGATGATGTTGCCAGAGACGGTGCCACTCTGGTGGCTGGCGAGAACCCCAATGACTCTACCAGCACCGCCACGGAACCCGACAATGGAGAGTTCACTCCGAACGCCGCCAACGGCAACGAACACACAGCCCGGTTAGGCGCTCAGTACCCCATCTCCGAGGCCAAGCGAGTTCAGGACGAAGCAATGCAACTTATTCGTGCTAATGCCACTTTCCCTGAATGGAATTGCCTTGAACACCCCGATTTCAGCAACATTATCCAGTTGAACCTGGAATTCAAGAAGGGGGTGGAGTGCATTTCAAGTATCGTGTCGCTTCACAAGTTTGCCCACACGAACCTCCATACAAAATTCAGTGATAGAGCCATTTTCAAGTTCATCATGACTGTGGCTATGGACAAACTTTGCCTTTGGACAAACAACTCCGGTAAAGCCTTAGTTTTAAGGGAAGCCATACACGGGTATGAAAAAATGGATGATCTCGTGGTGTTAATATGGAATTTTTGTCTTCACCCAATTGCAATGGCGACCAAGAAGTGTCGTCTGCGCTCGGGTCAGCCGGTGGTTTCCCGCCCCCTCTTGATGGAAGCGTTAGCCCAATTAGGGGTCACCAAAACCCCTACCTATTTCGTGGTAGCGCTAGTGCGTGAATGGAAGCCGGAGATCGGACTTTGCGGAGCCATATTTGAATTCTCGAAAGACAAGCAACCACCCTGGTACGGGACACCTCCCCTGAACCATCTGTTGCAAAATATCGTTGAGATGTGGCACACTGTGAGCACCTTCAAGGAAGTCCTTTACGAACGAGACCCTCGTCATCTCATTTCGGAAGAAAATGACTTCAATGAGCTCGGCCACTTGGCACGCCCAAGTGGACCCGGATTGGAGAACGTGTTGTATCACGCTGAGTATTTTCATTATGTCATGCAATACGTCGAACTTATGGCGAAATTGACCGGACACTTTGTCAATGATCAAGGCCAGTTGACGAAAGAAGCGTTGGAGCAAGTTCGGGAAAAGATTGAGGAAACACTCTGGGACAATCCTCGTTGGAACGGGCAAATGGTCACTTTGAAAGAGTGTGATACGGCAGCGACATTAGTGGAATGGTGCTTGGACAACATGTTGTCTGCGTATGATATCGCAGGAGTACTCTTCGTCACTGTCAACATGACGTTGGACGACAAGCAAGTGGATACGCCGCAGTTACTTTGGAAGATTCAAGCACACTTGCCATATTTGGCATACCACTATCCGTTCCTCTTGGAGGCCTTACAGTCGGGTACGTGGAGTCAGGTGTCCCCAAAGATCGCCTTTATAATCGACCAGTTGAGAAAAAACTGGCGGGCGCATTACCGACGCACGGAAGTAACTGTGGAGGGGTTCGACGTGCTTAGGGAGAAATTTCGGAACCTCGAACTGTCGCCGAATGGCTTTCGACGGAGCGTCCAATCTGGCCCACCTTGGCGTGCCGACGCCAGCTCTTTATTGACGTGGCCGGACCCACGTAGCGAATGAGTAAAATTAGTGATGTAATTTGTTTTTAGGAAATACCATTGAAAGAATCTTCATGTAGTCGATAGAGCATTCCACCGGATTGCCAAACGGAAGTTAAATCTGTTCTCTGACGGCCCGCAACGGGGGGCTGGCTAGTGTTTGACATCAACCTCCCACACAAGGGCTGGCGCGGGAGTTAGCCGTACAAAGCGGGTGACACGCCGTTGAAGGGTGACCAGTTATCTTTGGAGAGTCCCATGTTGTGTATCATGACCGGCGCAATCCAAGGATATG
The DNA here is from genome assembly GCA_037042415.1 of Diutina sp. Y7414. NCBI lineage: Eukaryota > Fungi > Ascomycota > Pichiomycetes > Serinales > Debaryomycetaceae > Diutina > Diutina sp. Y7414. The sequence continues at coordinate 57,467 of JAXQKI010000051.1, forward strand.
TTTTGTTTCAGGTGGTCGAATATGGCGTATATCATGCACCATCACCATCTTTGCCTTTATGGTACACACCATCTTCCAATCTGTCGTCAATGTTAAGAACTATCAAGAATTTGACCTTTGTATTTCGTTCGTGAAAAAATTGACTTCACTCATACGGGAAAAGGCATCAAGCGCTTCGATTGTGGCGATGAACCTGGATCGTATCGGCAATGCAAATAAACCAAATAGACGAGCCTACTGGTTAGCACAATACTGTCGGAACGTTGTTAACACTTTCTTTCATGGAAAGATTGTCGGGATGTTTTGATGCAGGCGTTAGGAGAGCATTTTCCCGCTTTGAGATAATTGACTCCGACAAAGGAAGTGTTGGGCACAACTTTCTCACTACAAGCGCGAGTCACTTTCCGTTCTGGATAGCAGCAGCGATCGCTTAGTCAGCGTCAACAGCTTACTACTCGGCATCGACTCAATCATGATGTACCGCCTACTGGCTTCTAAAACTAAAATTCCCCACCTTCATCATGCCGGCATTGCGAGCCCTTTGCCGCATTTTTGGCCACCAGTATAGCCGTCGCTCTGGCGCGCAACTAGGCTGAAACCATGGTACCCTAGCTTCTTGAAGAGGCCTCAAGCAAGCTAGAAAACCCAAGGCTGGGGACGTCTTGCTGCGGTTATTGAGCGTCGTGGCCCGCATATCACTTGAATTGCCATTGGGAGTGACAAATCGCACCCACTGCTTCGTCAACTATCAATTATTGCGGAGAAAGGGATGGTGAGTTTTTCCTATCAAACGAATATGAACGACCCGTTCTTGGATAGTATTTGTTCTCACGAAGAAGCGTTGCCGGATTGACCTGCTGATATTATCGCGGCTCAGTTCAAACCTATGTTCAGGCCGGCTGTGGTTGAAGGAGACTACGTTGACCGCTAGTACTTTCCACGTGTATGTGTATCGACGCAACAGTGGGATGTGTGTGCTAGTGATGCTGTTAGCTCTGGTGCCCGTGATGTTTTCATTCAACTCGACTCAAGCGTGCTGGGTGAATTAAATCCCAATCTTTTAAGTCTAACCAGAGATGGGGATCTCTGAACAGTGATCTTTAGAAAAAACCCTCCTCCGCCATGTGCCTTCAAACGTTTAATCATTCCTGAATAATTCCCAGTCGATTCCTGGCGTCACCAAACTTTGAAATAACTCATCGAAATACGCCAATGCCTGAACTGCTGATACTGCTTTTACATCAATTGCCGCGTTCAAAGCCAAAATCATTTGCAGCTTTGGACGTGAAGGGAGATGGTCATTAGTCGTACACACGTTGTGACACGAGGATGAGGTCCCGCTGCAGCATTTGAGATATGAGGCTGAGAGGTTTGGTTCTGATTTTCTGATATATCGGTAAGAATTATGATAAGGGTGCATGTTTGAGACACCTGTCTTACTCATGTTGATAAAGCAGTCATTCATGGAGGTGTTAAGTTTGTATGGTCATGTTTGCTTAACGTTGGGGTCAATTTACTGGTGCTTTGGAAGGTTTGTTGGTAGATGAACTTGGAGGCGTCACCACCTACGAAGTTAACTGCACAAGCACTTGCGTTCAGGTTCAGTTTTGGCGAGTCGCGGGGAAGCCACTTTGATATGATGGTCTAAGTGGATATTCTTCTCCAGGAGAGCCATAGGTTATCTTTATGAATGATAGGTAAATAGCTATACAATATCAAAACGTTTAGCAATTTCTGTAATTTGAGGTCATTCATGTTGATACAATTGCATTTCGTATGAAATTGGAAAAAATCTGAACAATCAAGAACCCGCGACACTTCATAAATAATATACCCTTAAATACTCGTACACTGATAATATAGAGGTAAAAGTAAAACATACGGCAAAGGGTGTGTCTACAGGGCCTTCTACACTGAGCACGTTGCTTCTGGTTGGCGAATTAAAGGTCGAGCTGTCGCTTCATTTACAGAGGTTGCGACTGTGTAGAGCTTTGCCTGAGCATTCATAGTAGACTATATTGGTAAGTTTTTGTTATTTTCCCCTATCTTTGTTCGAGATTAGTTCAGTCCTCAACGGAGTTGCTGTGAATTCTGGAGATTAGAGCAGCCTGTGTCCTCGGCCAAGTTGGAACTTCTCCCTAAACAAAAGGTTCCGAATGACTCAGACGATGCACTTCATGTGTCTGCTGGTGCCGATGACTTGGATACGGCTTTCATGTTATAGAATATGTTACACAAAGACTTGTCGAAACAGACGCCGCCATCAGTCATATTCATTTTGCCTATATTATTGGCCATTCTCTCGATTATTTTGAATAGACAACTCCAATAAACCATCCCAATGATCATTTAAAACAGTTCGCTACTGAATGGCGCCTTGATTACCAACGATGTTGGCATCGCTTTGACGTCTGCGATGCCTGTACCCCGGGTTTATCTGAGTCATCGGAGTCGCGCATACAACTCCGAAGAGTACCACGCCTTCGCCCGCCGTGTACGTGGTTGCAGTCATGACTTCTGAGTCCCGCTTGGAGCCGATAGCGGAAAGCATTCCCATGGTGCCCATGGAACGGGTGACGAGCACCAACACCCATTTGACTCAAAGACGGCAGCTGGTGGCAACAGTGGCCACCCAAACTTCGAGGTGGTCATCGCAGTCGCAACTCCGCCAACTCGATGAGGAGGCCAAGGCGGAACTTCCTCATACCATCTTCACCAAGCCGGAGAAGTACGTGATCGTGGCGCTAGCGGGGATCGGTGGGTTTTGGTCGACGATCTCGCTGCCGATCTATCTCCCCGTGTTACCTGTACTCGAGCAGCAGTTCAACGTCAGTGAGGAGAAAATGAACATCTCGGTGGTGGTGTACCTGATATTTCAAGGACTTGCTCCAGCAATTTTCTCCACTCTCTCCGACCAGTGGGGCCGGCGGGTTATTATTTTGATCTGTCTAGGCATCTATGTTTTGGCCAACATCGGGTTAGCGTTGAACCACACCTATGGTGGCCTCATCGGGCTCCGCTGTCTTCAGGCATTTGGCGTGGCTCTGACGGTGACGGTGGGCAGTGGCATTGCCAGCGACATCACTTTAAAGGCTGATAGGGCGCTGTTCATTGGCTTGTGCACCGGACTTTCGCTTCTTGGCCAAGCGTTTGGGGCATTGATCGGCGGGATGATTTCCCTGGCCCTTGGCTGGCGGGCAATCTTCTGGTTCCTTGCCATCGCTCTGGGGGTGACGTTGGTGGTGATCTACTTGATGCTTCCTGAGACCACCCGCTCGATCGTTGGCAACGGCAGCGTGTTACCGAGGAAAATGTCGCTTGTCGCCACTGCTCCCATCTTAGCTCTCCCCACCTTCAAAGCAAGGCTCATGCCTCGAGGACAAACAAACTCGTCGGTGGTGGAGTCTAGGGCATTCACGGTGTTTGCTCCCTTCAAGATTCTCGCTCACGTCCCCGTGGTGTTGGCTTTAACGCCAATGACGGTGTGCTACGTGTTGTGGTTGATGATGTTGACGACGTTGCTGACATCATTGTCCAAATCCTACGGCTATTCGACGTCGCTGATTGCGCTTTGCTATATCCCCAGTGGGATCGGGGGGCTTGTAGGGACAGTGCTGATCGGGAAGATTCTCGACTGGACCTATAAAACTCGGTATCTGGCGTATTTAGCGTCCAAAGACCGCCAGACAAAGAAGGATCCTAAGTTCAACATCTTCAAGGCTCGTCTTGTGGTATCGTTGTTGCCCACAGTGCTTTGCAGTGCCGGATCCCTCATATTTGGTTTCTCCATTCAGTACCAGACACATGTGCTGGCTGTATTGATAGCATCGTGCATGATTGCGATGGGAGCGATGATCTACCTCACCATTTCCACCACTGTCTTAGTTGATTTGTATCCCACTCAGCTGCTGGGATCATCGCTGTGTGTCAATTTGACACGGTGCTGGGCGGCTGCGGTGTTCATCGCCGTGTTGACCCAGATGGTAGATGCCATGACCGTGGCCGGGTGCTATGGGTTTATGGCAGGTTTATGTGCGGTGCTGGGGTTGTGTGCTGGCTACTTGTATTGGAAATCTGAAGATTGGATCTGAGGAACTCATTAGCATGAAATGTATATATAAGTGTTACCTGATTGTGGAAGTTGCATCATATATGACATATGACTAAATCGAAAACTAGAAATCTAATCAAGGAAGCTACAAATTCCAAAAATAACAACGACACAACTTCATGGACGAGGCAAAGAAAGGCAAAAACATTGCGCAAACCCGGAATCGAACCGGGGGCCCAACGATGGCAACGTTGGATTTTACCACTAAACCATTTGCGCGCGGATAGAAACCTATTCGGAATGGTTAATACTGTCTAGCCGTCGCATAAGCCGTTTTTGGATTTGCACTAGTCACGTGATATAGCATCTTATATTGGAAGGGAAAATTAAATGCGCGGCGCGCGTCGCACCCACGTGAATCATCAAAATAAGGCCATACTATTATAGATTGACAACCGCCTCCGCCACCAGCACGTACCCGTCTTCTCTCCGTTTACCTTATGAAGTGAATATCACCCACACCATGAGCTCTTCACATTCCTAGATTTCCAGTTATATCTTGAACCGGCGCGCTAACCCAATTGTCATTGAGGTTATGCGAGGTTAATTAAGTATGCCAAACGCCCCCCTCCATATTCGCGACTACGGCGCTCACTATCATAAGAATACTAGCCGTTGACGATAACCATCATCTAACAAGAGCTCAATCACTTGATGATCCTACGGTCGCCTCCCTGTATTCATCGCCGATACCGGCGGCCACCACTTAGCGCTCACCCCACACGAGAAAATTTACCACCTGCATATAGGCTTATCACAGGTGACTCTGTCCCGACTCGTCCACTAACAAACACTGAAAAATTGTTCAGCTCCCACAAACGCTCTATGGTTGCCCAAATTCTCGACGGTAAGGCGGTGGCGCAACAGATCCGCTCGGATCTCCACCTCGAGATCGACCAGTTCAAGGCTAAGCACGCTGACTTCGCCCCGAAGCTCGCGATCGTCCAGGTGGGCGCCCGTCCCGACCTGACCACCTATGTGAAAATGAAGTTGAAGGCGGCCGAAGAAGCCGGCATCAACTGCGACATCATCAATCTCCCCGAAGACACCACTGAATTCAACGTGTTGCTGTTGGTGGCTAAGCTTAACGCCGACATTGCCGTTGACGGTATCTTGGTGCAACTTCCCCTCCCCAGCCACATTGACGAAAAGAAGGTGACGCTGGCGGTGCTCACCGACAAGGACGTCGATGGGTTCGGCCCCGAAAACATCGGTGAGCTTGCCAAGAAAGGTGGCGAACCGCAATTCTTGCCGTGCACGCCCAAGGGGATCATGGAGTTATTGGACAACGCTGGCTGTAACGTCGCCGGCAAAAACGCCGTGGTGTTGGGCCGGTCCGACATTGTCGGCAAGCCGGTGGCGCAGTTGTTGACGAGAGCCAACGCTACCGTCACCACCGTCCACTCGCAAACGCCGTTGGACATGTTACAGCTGTACGTGTCGATTGCCGACATCGTCATTGCTGCCATTGGCAAGCCTCACTTTGTCCAAGGCGACTGGATCAAGCCCGGAGCTGTGGTGATTGACGTCGGGACCAACTTCATCCCCGACGCTCTGAAGAAGCTGGGCCAACGGATGGTCGGTGACGTCGACTTCGACCTGGCGAAGGAAAAGGCGCTGTTTATCACCCCTGTCCCCGGTGGGGTGGGGCCGATGACGGTGGCGTGTTTGATGGAAAACGTGGTGTTGGCGGCCAAACGCCACTACGCGCAAAACAACATCACCCCGAAGTTTACCAACCCGCTCAAGTTGAACTTGCAGACGCCGGTGCCGCTGGATTTTGAGATTCTGCGGGCCCAGGAGCCGAAGAAGATCGACGCCGTCGCCAAGGAGGCGGGGGTTTTGGACCTGGAACTCGAGTTGTTCGGCCTGTACAAGGGTAAGGTGTCGCTTAAGCTTTTGGACCGGTTAAAGCACAAGCGCAATGGTAAGTACGTACTCGTCACTGGGATCACCCCCACCCCCTTGGGTGAAGGGAAACTGACCACTACCGTGGGGTTGGCGCAAGCGTTGGGGGCCCACCTCAACAAAAACGTGTTTGCCAACGTTCGTCAACCGCTGATGGGTCCCACTTTCGGGATCAAGGGTGGTGCTGCCGGTGGTGGTTACTCGCAAGTTATCCCCATGGACGAATTCAACATGCACGTCACTGGTGACATCCACGCCATCACCATGGCCAACAACTTGTTGGCTGCTGCCATCGACACCCGGATGTTCCACGAGTCCACGTCGAAGCTGATTGCTGGTTTCTACAAGCGTTTGGTCCCGGCGAAGAAAGGGGTTAGAACGTTCACTCCCTCGATGCTTAGAAGACTCAAGAAGTTGGGCATTGACAAGACCAACCCCGACGACTTGACTGAGGAGGAAGTGGAACGGTTCGCCAAGTTGGACATCGACCCCGACACCATCACTTGGCGCCGGGTGGTCGACTGCAACGACCGGTTCCTCAGAGGCATCACCGTCGGTGAAGCCCCCACCGAAAGAGGGTTCACCCGCAACACCGGGTTTGACATCACCGTGGCCCTGGAGTGCATGGCGATTCTTGCCCTTGCCAACTCGTTGGAGGACATGCGTGAACGTTTAGGGGCGATGGTGGTGGCGCTGTCAAAGCTGGGCGAGCCCATCACTGCCGAGGATATCGGCTGTGCCGGCGCGTTGACTGCGTTGTTGAAGGACGCCATCAAGCCTAACATCATGCAAACGCTCGAAGGCACCCCCGTGTTCGTGCACGCCGGTCCTTTCGCCAACATTTCCATCGGGGCTTCATCGATCTTGGCCGACAAGATGGCACTCAAGCTTGTGGGGACTCTGGCCGACGTGCTGGAGGAAGAACAGCGGGAACAAGAAGGTTACGTTGTCACCGAGGCCGGTTTCGATTTCACCATGGGTGGGGAACGGTTCATCAACATCAAGTGCCGGTCGCTGGGACTTGAGCCCGATGTCATTGTCATTGTTGCCACGGTGCGGGCGCTTAAGGTCCACGGCGGTGGTCCCGAAGTCAAGGCCGGGGCGCCGTTGGCACCCGAATACACGCAGGAAAACGTTGATCTCTTGCGGGCGGGGTGTTCCAACTTGGCTAAGCATATTGCTAACGCGAAGGCCTACGGGTTGCCGGTGGTGGTGGCCATCAATAAGATGTCGAGCGACACCGACCGCGAACACGATGTCATCCGCGAAGAGGCGCTCAAAGCGGGTGCTGACGATGCCATCGTGTCCAACCACTGGGAACAAGGTGGTGCTGGTGCTGTGGATTTGGCTCAAGGTGTGATCAAGGCGGCTAACTCGCCTGAACGCAACTTCCGCTTCCTCTACGCCACCGAGGGATCGCTGGTGGAAGATAAAATTGCCACCATTGCCAAAGAAATGTACGGTGCAGGCGAAGTTGAGTTCTTGCCCGAAGCGCAAAAGAAGATCGATTTGTACACTCGCCAAGGGTTCCTGAATTTGCCCATTTGTATCGCCAAGACTCAGTACTCATTGTCTCATGACGCCGCGCTCAAGGGTGTGCCCACTGGGTTCAAATTCCCCATTCGTGACGTTAGAGCTCTGATCGGCGCCGGTTACTTGTATGCGTTAGCGGCAGAAATTCAAACCATTCCTGGTTTGCCCACTCACTGTGGCTTCATGAACGTCGAAGTCAATGAAGACGGCGAGATCGATGGGCTCTTTTAAATAAATATCACGTACGATACGTATAAATCACAGAAAGTTTGAAGTTGC
>JAXQKI010000053.1:0-72713 GCA_037042415.1 Diutina sp. Y7414
CCCCAAGCGCTAGCTTACCAACCCCTATTGACTGTATCACACCTACAGCATGTCTCCCAAGTCCTCTGACCGCAAGTGGGAGAACCAGTTTGATAACCTCTCGGGTTATTCTGAGGATTCTGGCAATGCCAATTCTCATCATATAATCGCTTGACGGGGTATTCTTCGCACTGCAGTTAATTAACTCACTAGCTATTTTTGGAGAATAGAAATTTGATATCAGCAAGTAATAGCGAGGGTACTTGTGTAACTCACCACACAACCCCCTCCTGGAAATCATAACGCCATGTCAGGTGTCCTCCGTTAATTAAAGTCCACGTTCTGGTCAAGGATTCGTGGTCCCGCTGGGTCTGTACCATTCATACGATCATATACTCATGCTTGAGCAATGTTGAGCTGAAATCTCGATTTATTCCCCGGTTTGCATAGAAATAGGCAGTAAATCATCAGCGTACATGTACTCATCCAGTGGTTCACATGGCTCAAACATTTGGACACAACAACTCATGAGAGAAGTGACGATGGTGCAAACAGTGATGTCGGAAAACTTTCCCATCGGAATTTTGTCGTCGTCATCTTCGCTATTCAATGGATCTGATCTTTACGTGCACACTGCTGACAGATTCAATACGATCTCCTGGAATTGCGGGAAAAGAATTCGTGACTTTCAAGGATATCACTCAAATACTTCAGAACTTATCACGAAATTCTGTCTGTTTATGTTTTAATAGAGCCCGGGCACAACTACGGTTTAGTTTCGGGACAGTTTCAATCGATGTTCTTTAACAATGTAATTGACGGCAGGTTCATCAACGCGAGGACCACCAGATTAAATGATCACACCCAAGCTGAAGCAACGGGGATCCTTTGGGAGTAGTTTTTCCTCGGGGTTCATAAAGTGGATTGAGTTTGCAGCCATGGATGAGTGGTCGGGACTTACCGCGCTGGCAGAACACTAACCATCAATGTGGAGTTAGATTCCGTAAAAAATGAGAAAACCTCTATCAACTATAAAAATTCCTCGTCAACCTGATCATCACTGCTAACTAAATTACTACTAACTAAGTCTGCTTAATAGTCAGGTTTTATAACGTTACGGGTTCGTGTGTACCTTATTTACATAGTAAGTCGCATCTGGTGATTTGACTTCGCATCGCGTTTTGCAGCCATCGAGGATGTTTCGCCGGTTCTTGAGCACCCGGCCGCCGCCCCGCCCCACGCCGCCGTCGCTCCTGCGGCTCTTGATGCCGGTGACGGTGGTGCTTGGCGTGGTGGTGGCGTACCGTGTCGGGCGGATGACGTCGCCGTGGCTGACGCTGCTGACGACGCCCGTCACCGACCTCGACCCCCCCCGCTACGCGCTGGCTAACAATGTTAAACAAGCGATTAAAGAGATTGAGAGCCTAGGGGTGGAGGTGTCGTCGTCAGCAGCCGATATCGCCCACCACACGCTGAATGAGTTTACGCCGCACCTCCCCTTGCCCGAGGAAAAGCCCCAATACATCATCTACCCGACGCTGACGGAGCTGGTGGCGGCGGTGATGAAGGTGTTGCACCGGTACCTGGTCGCCGTCGTCCCCTTCAGCGGGGGGCTGCTGCTCGAAGGCCATTTCTACAACACGCGCCAGGGGGTGTGTGTCGACACGCTGAAGATGAACCGGATATTGCAAGTGAACCACGACGACTTGGACTGTGTCGTCGAGGCCGGGGTCAACTGGGTTGATCTCAACGACGCCGTCGCCCCCTACGCGCTCGAGTTCGGGTGTGACTGTGGCCCCCAGGGGCTCATGGGGGGCATGGTCGCCACCAACGCCCTGGGGATCAACGCCGTCGCCCACGGGCTGATGCTCCACAACGTCATCGGCGTCACCGCGGTGTTGGCCGACGGCACCGTCATCCATACCAAACAGCGGCCGCGCAAGCTGAGTGCCGGGTACAATTTGACTGCCTTAATGGTGGGGAGCGAAGGCACGCTTGGTATCGTCACCGAGGCTACAGTGAAGTTGCACGTGAAACCTCAATGTGAGCTGACGGTGGTGGGCCAGTTTGCCTCGGTTAGAGACACCACCGACGTCGTCAGCCACTTGTTCCGCCTCGGGATCCACCCGCACCACCTCGAGCTCTGTGACGCCGACATGATGAAGTGCTTTAACTACGCCGGCTATACTCCCAGCGACGGCACCCAGTGGGCAGAAGTGCCCACTCTATTCATTAAAGTCGGGGGCATTCTGAAACTGGTGGTTAAAGAGTACGTGAGCCAGATCAAGCACGTCGCCAGCCAGCACCACTGCCACCGGTTCACGGAGGCGCAAAACCAAACTGACGCTGATTTACTCTGGGGCTACCGCAAACACGCCTTTTTCGCCATGTTGGACTACGCCCGCCACGAGATCGACCCGGACGTCCGGGTGTGGGTCACCGACATCGCCGTCCCCGTGCTGCGGCTTTCCGACACCCTCGCCCAGTGCCGGGCCCTCATCGAGGCGAGCGGGTTTGAGAGCGTCGTCCTCGCCCACGCCGGCGACGGCAACATCCACGCCGACCTTTTCTACACCGAGAAAGACGAGCACCGGTGCAAGCAAGTCGTCGACAGCATGGTGGCGGTGGGGTTGGCCAACGAGGGGACGTGTCTGGGCGAGCACGGCGTCGGCAACCTGAAGCGGCGGTACTTGATTGATGAGGTCGGCGCCCCCGCCGTCGACACCATGCGCCGCATCAAGTTGGCGTTGGACCCGAAGCGGATCTTGAACCCAGACAAGGTGTTTACCGTCGACCCTGACGACGAGCGCGATTACTGATCTTACATAAAACTCGTATACAACTTAATTTAGTCCTGTTCGGCGATCGCCACGAGGCGGGCGTCGATGTCGGCGGGGGACAAGATCCTGAACCCCTCGGCGGTGGCGACGCCGACCTCGATGTCGTTCTTCTGGAACTCGGTGCCCAACACCAGCGACAACGCGGTGATGGCGAACTCGACCGTCGCCTGCCAGTCGCCGTTGACGTGGCGCGTCTTCTTGAACTTCTTTTCCAAGTACGTCGTCGCCTCCTGCTGTTTCGGCCCCGTGGCACACGCCGCCACCCCTTGGAAGTAGCCGGCGGGGTCGCACTTGAAGATCTCGGGCCCCCTCCCCTCGCCGTCAGCCTCGGTGTCGACCTGACAGAAGGTGAGCGCCACCCCCAACGGTCTCATGTAGGCGCGCTGGGTGTACAACTGGGACAAGTTGGCCATGCGCTTGGCCAACAGCGCCACGGGGATCTCGTAGCCGTACTTGTAGCGGAACTCGGTCGCCTCGGCCCGCGCCCGAAGCGCCTGGGCCCGGGCGTCGGCAATCAGCCCCGTCGCCACCATCCCCACCAGCGGCGTGATCTGGAACATGTACGACACTGTGGCGGGGTCGAGCAACTTGTCGGGGATCTTCTTTTGCGAAATCAACACGGCGCTGTCGCGCCCGGCGACGGCGAGCGACGTGATGTTGGCCAGGTTGATCGCTTTGAACGCGTACTCCACCTGGTACAACCGGCCTTCGGGGGAGAAAATCGTGATGTGTCGGTCAAACCCGGCGGACGCTAGCGTGGTTAGTATGTGGTCATTGAGCCGTTTGGGGTACAGGAAAGGATATACTTACACGACATGGTGGTGGTGGTGGTACTCCCAGTAATGCTTCTCAGGCTTTTGGTGGCAACGCGCGCGAGTCCTTGGTCACGTGAGAGAAAAAAGAATATAGAATCAGCTCTGACCATGTACTTGGGTGAGTGATCCATCTAAGGCTTTTTCTATGATACGGGGGGTCATTATTGGGCGTGGTGTATGTTACCTTGTAGACCAATATAATTTTTCAAATCATAAAGAACTCAATGGTGACGTGGAATGTCGAAGGTTTCTAGCCAGTGCTAGGAAGTGTAACCGGTGCTGCTGGAACCAACTAACGACAAATAAAGTTTAGGCTAAGGTAGAAGATATTAGGCAGTCACTTGAGCGTTGTTGCTAGAACCGATTAATGCTTAATAAGTCGATGGAAGTGGGACTTAAGCCAAACACACGCTTTGCGTTGATGTTAGAACCAAACGGTGACAAATAAGGTTTTAGCCATGCCAGAAGGTTTGAGTCAGTGCCAGATAGTAGAATCGTTGTTGCTAGAACCAATTGAAGGTTATTAAACCTACGGATGTGGGATTGAAGCCATTGCAAGGAGTTGTAATCGTTGTTAGTAGATCCAATTGAATCGATTCAATTGATGAGGCGGAATTCAATCATTGTCAGGTAGTCGAACCGTTATTGCTAGCACCAATTAATGGGGACTAAATCAAAGGAAGTGGGATTTAAGCCATTTCAGGGAGACGTAGTCGTTGTTGCTAGAACTAATTAACGACGTTAAGATTAATTATGGTACTGGTAGCCAAGCTAGATGGCTAGAACCAAACATACGCCTGGGCGTTGATGCTAGAACCAACTGATAGTTTTTGGGTGGGATGTTAGTCATTTCCGGCTAGTAGAACCGTTGTTGCTAGAACCAACCAGTAGTTATGTTATCGAAGATGGTGGCTGCCAGAGCCAGAGAGTGTAACCGTTGTTTGCTAGAACCAATAAAGGGTCATTTATTTCAAGGTGGAAGATTGTAGTCAGTGCCAGATTGCGTAACCGTTGGTGCTAGAACCAATTGAAGGTAATTAAGTCTACAGAGTTGAGACCTTAGCTATTGCAGGGAGTTGTATTTGTTGTTGCAAGAACCAATTAATGGTTAATAAATCATAGGAAGTGGGATCGTTGTTGGAACCAGGTATCGGTTAGTTAATGGACGTTGCTGGTACAACCAATTTATGGTAAGTTAACTCACGGGGTGGGTTAATTAATGATTACTAAATTGATGGAAGTGGGATTTAAGCTGTAACTCAATTGGTGTTTGCTAGAACCAATAAATGCTTAGTTGATCAATGGGGGTGGAATTCAAGCTATTTTAGGGATTTGTAATCGGTTACTGGATGCCTCATTCCACTAATATGATAGTTCTAGGCGGCAATGATGTTCATCTACAAAAGGGTACACACTGTACATGCCGAATTGCGTCGCCATCATCAAGATAGCATTCGAAGGAACATCACAAGTGATGTCTCTAACGGAAACTCGATTGAATAGTATCGAAGATTCTCAGGACTTATGATAGTGTGGATAATCTAACTCAAACAACTCGATGTGTAGTACAAGTATTGGTGATGGAATACATAAATTTGTAGTTTATTCCGAGGAGTACAGCAGCTCATAAACCGATCACCGTGCGGGCGTCGCCAGACTGTAGATTAATTGAATAGGGTCGTTTACATGAAGCTCAATCATTGAGTGAAAATCTTAGAATCTTCATGTTGTTAGTCGTGGTGTTTACATGACGTAACGGCGCTTGGGCGCCACCGTTCGCCCGTCAAATTGCCACCCGCCAAACAGACGCTTTGCGTTGATGCTAGAACCAAACATACGCTAGGCCACACTGGCTAGCCAGTATCACGCCTACCACAAAATTAAAGGTCGTCGTTGTTCTTTGTCGTCTCCGGCCATAATCGTAATTTAATGCTCGATGACGATGGTCGCCTCGCTGAAGGCTGCCAAGACACCGATCTCGGCCCCTACCCCACCGACAGTACTCGGACAAGAATACCACTACAAAAACTGCAGTCTACTACTATTTCTATCTACGATCTACAGCTTAAATGTCTTTTTCATTGGGTTTCTGGTGTCGCTCCACAGGGGTCCAGCAAGGGTCGTCTAATTACCCTTTTTTTTGTTTTTCTGGGGCGCCGCACTCGGTGGAGAGCGAGCGACCACGGGGCGAACATAAATGCGGGAATGATCTCGACAGAAAAAAAAAAAAAAACATAACACAACTTTGTTTGGTTAACAGAACTACGCTTTCCGTTGGCCCTTTGCTTCAGCTTTGATTTGACCCTATATATACACAATGTTCCGCGCTGGCAGAGGAATTGCGGGTAGGTTCCCGCGCCCCCGGGCGGGGGTGGCAATGACGGCGGCGCTGACGACGACCAAGATGGCGCCGCCGATGGTGGCGCTGCGGACGATGGCGCTGCGGATGGTGGCGCTGCGGATGGTGGCGCTGACGACCAAGATGGCGGCGATGGCGCCGGCGCAGTGGCGGCGGAGCTACTCGGTGATCAGCGCCAGTCCCGAGGCCGAGGTGTACCACTACGACCAAGTGAAGCGGTTGGCGACCCACCCGGACCCGCACACGGTGTTGGTCGACGTGCGCGAGCCCGTCGAGTACGAGGAGGGCCACATCCCCGGCGCCGTCAACTTGCCGTTCAAGCTGTCGCCGGGGGCGTTGGGGTTGTCTCCCGACGACTTTCTCGACGCCTTCGGCTTTAACAAGCCCGACGCCAACGACCTCTTGGTGTTCTACTGTCTCGGCGGCGTGCGGCTGACGGCGGCGGAGGAGTTGGCCGACACGTTTGGCTACAAGCACCGCGCCAACTACGTCGGCTCCTGGGAGGACTGGGTCGCCCACGAGAACCAGTCGGCGTGAACCAGTCGTCGCTGGCGTGAATATACAAATATACCTTGTTAATAGCTAATCATGATCATACCATAAAACACTAAAACCCGAAGGACGCTACTTAAACCCGTCGCCTTCGAGCGCCCGCATCTCCTGACCCAACCGCCGTTTGCGTTTGCGTTCCACCGCCTTTTCCCGTTGTTTCGGCGTCATCTGCTCGAAACGGGCTTTCTGTAAGAGCTTACGCTTATCGCTATTTTTAAGGTAAAACGGTTTCAGCCCCTCGTCCCCTGGTTTCAGCACTCGCTGCTTAAACTCACGGAGCACCTGGCGGTCGCGGTCTTTGGCCCGCAACGAGTCAAGGCGCAGCTGGAGCGACTTCGCCTGGTACTCGAGCCGGCGGCGGTCGTGGTCAGCAAGCGCCCCCGGGGGTTGTTTCAAAAGCCGTTTCACCTCGGCGATTTCTGATTCACGGTACTCGTCAAGAAACGCGTAGTTGGCGCGCGCCCGCGCCGCGTCGGCCTTGCCATAGGCAGCGTCAAACCGGATATCCTGGTAGAGGCGGCTCGGGTTGTATTTGGGGTTGATGTCGAGGCCGTGGATCGGGCGCACCACCGACACTTTCTTCTTCGTCAGCAGGCGGGCGGGCGCGTGCTTGTGGCGCTTTCTCAGCGCCAGCGCCAGCGCCAGCGACGACAGCGCCGACGACAGCGCCGACGTCAGCTCTTCTGGGGGCGCGTCGCTGTCGCTGTCGCTGTCGCCGTCGCCGTCGCTGGCGCTGTCATTGTCATTAGCGCTGGCGCCGCCGCCGCGGCGCCGCGGGGGCGCTAGCTGCTTGCGGGCGGTGTTGAGAGCACCGAACGAAAGCGTGGCCATGTCGTCGTCGCCGTCGTCGTCGTCGTAAGGTGACGGCGGCGCAAACCGTAGGTCGTCGTCGTCGTCGCTGGCGTCGTGGTACTTTTGCGGCGTCACTCGCTTCATGCTCATCTCATTGCGCGCCGCACCACCATCACCAAGCGCACCGAAAAAAGCGCTACCACCACCAGAAAAGCGCACCACCTCCAACACCACCGAAAAAAAGCGCCAACGAAACAGCGCCCTAGAATATCACACCATCAAAGTATATGATGATGGATAAACAGTCACGTGACGTGATATTGGGCGACTCTCTACCACGTGATATTAGTGGCGACTCTCTACCACGTGATATTAGTGGTTCCTATGTGTAGCTTATTGCCATTAATGACTCTCTTAATACTCTTGGTAGTACTGGTGACTACTATGGGCCACTGTCGGTGGCTTCGCCAGGGGTGTCGCTAACCGTGGCGGTATTCGGAAGCGGGTTCCGCATGCCACACCCCACCTCGCGCTCTCGTCCGAGTATCGCCTTACCAACACCGGAAACTTCCCTAGGCCCTCTCCCCGGGACCCGCCGGCACTGAGAGCCCACACCCTGCGGCTCCGGGGGTTATCATCCTCGGGCGATCTCTAGCGCCCCTCCCAAAGGGCCTCTAAAACGGCCTCTAAACGGCCTCCAAACGGCGTCTAAAACGGCCTCTAAAAAGGCCTACACAGTGTAAACGACAACGGTAATGACCCCTGACTACCACCGTGCCAAGCGGTGCCCGTTCCAGCCCTAGCACTACTACCATGGTATATACTACGCTCTGTGTTGGCCCCTCAGTAGGGTGCGGCAACCCCCGGGCGCACACAATATACCATACGATAACCACCCGACCACCCCCTAGGGCCATGGGAACACGATCACGACTCCACGCCAATGCAATTATAATTCCTAATTAAGCCTAGTTTGTCATTGGCTACGCTACATACCTAGTGAGCCTCGATTCTCTGGCTAGAATTGCTGGTTTACTTTTTGGTGGTGTGCCCCACTCGTGGAAAAACCCGCACCACTCTCCGCTGGGCAGACGGGGCACGTGCAGAGAGGGGAAGACGTCAACCGTGTTACCCACCGCGTCCCCACTCAAGAGCAGAACTAAACAGAGAACACCAACAATAACCAATCCTACTAATTGTATAGCTCAATTGTAACTCAATTGACTAGTCTAACTCAATTGACTAGTGGTGGTCGATTAGTAGTGGCCAATTGTTAGTGGAGGTGGCCTTTTGTTTTCGGAGGAGACAGCACCGAGGATCGCCCGCTGACGCCTAATACAGCGCGACCCTCGGGATCGCCGTTAGTGGCAGCGGGCCACACCAGCAGCTGCGGTGCAGGCAACCCCTCTTTCAGCATTTTAATTTCCCCGCCTGTATACAAGCACCCGACCCTGTGGACGGCGGCACCCCGGTCTGTATAAATACACTTTTCACCGCCACGCACTGCCGCCGTAGCTCCCCCCTACTATGTTGAGATCTTGCGTGCAAAGAGTAAGAAACCCAAAAAGGATTATAATTGGCAGTGGTACTAACGATAGACATTTAAGCGTCATTTGAACCTCCAGGAGTTCCGGCTGGCGCAGTTGTTGAAGCAGTACGGCGTCGGCGTCCCCCGCGGGGTGGCGGCGTTTGACGGCGCCGACGCCGCCAAAGCGGTGAAACAGTTGCAACAGGAAACGGGGAAACCCGACGTCATGGTCAAGGCCCAGGTGTTGTCCGGGGGCCGCGGTAAAGGCCACTTTTTGAACCACCCGGAGTTGAACGGGGTGCGCCTGGTGCTGACCGCCGACGAGGCGCTGAAGTTGGCCGACGCCATGATCGGCTCCAAGCTCGTCACCAAGCAGACCGGTGCTGGCGGCAAGACGGTGCTGGCGGTGTACGTGGTGGAAAAGGAAGGCACGTTGACCGAGGCCTACCTCGCCATCATGTTTGACCGGGCGCTGCAGAAGCCGTTGATCATCGCCCTGGCCCAGGGGGGGATGGACATCGAGGGGGTCGCCGCGGAAAACCCCGACGCCATCAAGACGTTCACCATCCACTCGTTTGACGGCGTCCCAGACGACCAGGCCAAGGAGATCGCCCTGGTGTTGGGGTACTCGCCCGAGGCCCAACAACAAGCGGCGGCGGCGGTGCAAAACTTGTACAAGTTGTTTATTGAGCGCGACTCGACCCAGGTGGAAATCAACCCGTTGACCGAAACCCCCGACCACCAGGTGATGGCGATGGACGCCAAGCTCAACTTTGACGACAACGCCGCCTTCCGCCAGGAAGAGGTGTTCTCGTGGCGCGACCCCACCCAGGAAGACGCCGACGAGGTCGAGGCGGCGCTGTACGGGCTCAACTTCATCAAGTTGGACGGCAACATCGCCAACATCGTCAATGGCGCCGGGTTGGCCATGGCCACCATGGACATCATCAAGTTGTACGGGGGCAAGCCCGCCAACTTCTTGGACTGCGGCGGCACCGCCACCCCGGAAACCATCGAGAAGGCGTTTGAACTCATATTGAGAGAACCGTCGGTCAACGCCATCTTGGTCAACATCTTTGGCGGCATCGTCCGCTGCGACTACGTCGCCGAAGGGTTGATCGGGGCGTCGAAAAAGCTCAACCTCGACATCCCCGTCGTGGTGAGATTGCAAGGCACCAACATGCAAAAGGCCAAGCAGATGATCCAGGAGTCGGGGCTCAAGTTGTACCCGTTCGAGGACTTGGACCCCGCCGCGGAAAAGGTCGTGTCCCTCGCCCCGCCTTCGTGATGACCCCGTGTATGTACGATAAGCTTTATAGACGAATCCGATGATATTGACAATGACGATCCTAACCGTAATCCTTCAGATTCAAAGTAATCCATGATAATGGAAAATTAACTTGGAACCAGTGTCAGGTGAGTGAAGCGATATAAAATGACACCAATACTCTGTTTATCTTTGGTTATAGCCAACGTGGTACCACCACTGGGGTATGGCGTCGACTAACTGACCACCCATAGACTACTAGTACCAGTTACTGAAACCACTAGCCACGAGGATATATTGAACCAATAAAAGACTAATGAACACTAGTGTGTAGCTAGGTACTTTTGGGTATCTATTAGAGTGTGTAGATCTAGAAGTAGACTAGAGTTTGTCGACGTACTGGTAGGCGCTGACTACCAACATCAATTGGCCGAGAATATGCGTGATATCTTCGTGCTGGTGAGCCGGATCCGCTACATGGTCCCCAGCGATGACCAGGGGTTGTACCCTGACTAGTCGGATGATTGGACATCAAAATACCGATGAACAAACCTATAGGCTTAACCCTAATACATAGAGAACGTTCAGACGTAGTTGATTGACACAGAACGTTCACCCCTTTGGCATCTACGTTCGTCATTTATTGCTCAACATCTTCAATAACTTTATTTACTCAAACTCACAATCAATTTGATCACTTCTCTCATGGCTAATTTTGAGACTGTACGCAGCCATTACTCAATCTCATTCTGTTTTACTCAACTCAGGTTGAGGTTGGAGCTATTTGCTCCACTTCACCTGACCTCAGTATTTAACATGGTTGTTTCGTGCCTAGGTCACTTGAATTGCTTGATGATTCGATTGACATTTAAGCTAGTAATCTATTTAAACGCTTCGTGGAAGTCATTGATCATTTGCAGTCTACTCTAGGCCATCCTACGTAATACTGAAGATGTTAGGTGAGTGAAACTGGCGTCTAAAGCTTACACTCGATTATCAAATAAACTGTCAAATCTCGTTAAAATTACGATCCTATCTTCTTAATTAACTTTCCTCTTTTTTCTTTTGTTCTAGCACGCCGGTCATCAGACGCCATTGTGTCGATGAGCGACGTCATGTGTGCCATGCCGAGCCCGGGGGCGCACTTGAATATCTGCTAACGTTCATCTGCTCTGCCATTTGACTCAATTTGCCCGCAATCTTGCTTGTTCAAGTTGTGAGTGATATCGGTTCCTACTAAAGCTAGTTTTCGATGGACACAATTGTCTGACTGTGCAGTAAGCTATGTATTTGGTAGACCGTCTAGGTGGTTTGGTCAGAGGTGTTGCAACCACGCGAGGGTGGCTTCGAGTTCGCCCTTGAGGTATTTGGGGATTTTCCCCTGGAAGTTGGCGCCTTTGCCGCCGCCCTTGATGTTGGAGAGCGTCTGCTTCATCTTTGCCGCCAACTCCTCGCACCGGGGGCCCATGATTTTCACTTGCCCCCCCAACCCGTTGGCGTACTCGCCATTGATCATCACCACCGTTTTCTCCACCAACGGGAAGGCTTGGCTTTTGGCGTGAGTGGTAAGCTCTCGCTGTAATGCCGAGAAGAATTGCCCGTCGTTGTCGGCGCGGTAAGTGTAGACGGCGTCCGCCGACGCCAACGCCGCGACGATGCGGGTGGCTTCGTTGGTGGCCAACTCCCTTAAGAGGGCCACCTCGCGCGCCGCCAGCTTCTTGAGCAACTGGTTGGTGTGGACGGCTTTCTCGTGCAACCCGTCGAGCGGCGCCGACAACTCGGCCCCCACCGCTTTCAAAATGGTGTGCTCGTCGCGAAGGCACGCCGCCACCCGCCCGCCGCAGACAAAGTGGAGGCGCGAGTGGCCCCCGCGGACGTTGGTCTGGTGCAATAGGGCGACGCTCTGGATCTGGCTCGTGTTGGCGAGATGGGTGCCGCAGCAAGGGTTGGCGTCGAGGTCGCCGATTTTCACCACCCGGATGATCCCCTGCTGCTGGTCGTAGTCCTCGGGAACTTTGCTGGTGTCAATATCCCCCAAGTCGTCGCCGGTGACCACTTTAATCGGTAAGCTGTCGAAAATCGCCTGGTTGACTTCGTCGCTCACCGTGGCCACCAACGCGTCGTCGAGCGGCCGTTCGACTTCAAGGTAGTTGACGGTGTCGCCCATCGACCAGCTGAGCGTGGGGAGCTGGTACTTGTCTAGCACCGCCAGCAAGAGGTGCTGGCCGGTGTGCTGTTGCATGATGTCGAGGCGGCGGCGCCAGTCGACGGCGACGACGACCTCAGTGCCGACGTCCACCGGTTCAGTAGTGATGTGGAGCGCTTTGAGTTTGTCGCGGATGACGTTGTCGACGGCGACGGTCTTGTTTGAGGCGACGGTGAGGGTGCCGTGGTCGCACGGCTGGCCGCCGCCTTCGGGGAAAAGCACCGTGTCGCTGAGTTCGACGGCGTAGCCACTGGTGGTTTTCGAGAGCGGGTACTTGTTCACCGCGGTGACCGTGGTTTTGAGCGAGCGGAGAAACAGGTCCCGCTGGCACGCGAGCCCGCCGACAATGGCTGACATGGTGATGGTGGCGCGCCGTCAACATCATGGTTGGTGATCATGGTTGGTGATGATTATATGTAGGACAATACTACAAGAAAGGAATACCAATGCCGTAACAGATGCTACGCCTTAAATGAATACCGACTAGCTGAGTAATTCCACCTTATTGTAATGAGACTTTTCCGTCAGGACGAGGTGTTCATGGTCAGGAGTTACGGGGCACAGTGTGTGTCCCAATCGGGGGTTAATATCCATAACCGTAAAATTTTTATCTATGTCAAGCATGTTCGCTATCGATCTCGGGTTTATTTTGCCGCCAAATAAATCTCGAAAAAAAGAAACTACGAGCGATATTCGCGAATCGATCCGGCATAGATTCACAATTAACAAGCTAGTAGGTTGGAAGAGGTCATCGCAATTTCTACCGATGGGTTTAATGCCGAGTGTAAGAATGCCCAGAATAGGAATATAAAGAATCCTTGGTTAACTCCTCTTTTCTGCTAGTGTGATCTTTGAATCAAAAAGTCATACTGTATAATAATGTGAAAAAGCTTAAAATTAATACGTGGACGCTGTTAATGTATCCGTGTGATGTTAATCCTAATGATAATGCTAAATCTGATAGACAGAATGATGTAAACATTGGTCATGGTGATGGACCTACTAGATGAATACTTAATCTCCTCGGTATATTTACTACCGATCTACCATTTGGCACGGCTAGATGTGGGTGCGCTTGTGGTGTGGGGGCGGCCACACCGCCACCGACGCCTTGCGGGGGTTAGGGGCGGCGAAGATGGCGTCCATCTCTTCAAGCGACTTCCCTTTGGTCTCGACAAACAAATAGTAGATGATGACGCACTCGACGACGTCCCAGAGCGAGTAGAACACGTAGAACCAGAACGAGATGCGCTCCATGGCGATGGGGGCGGCGTACTGGTTGACAAACAGCGCCAACCCCGCCACCAACTGCTGGGCGATGAACGAGCGGCTGCGGAGGACGTTCAGCAGCACCTCGGCGGGGTAGATCGGCTGCATCGGCGTCCAGGCAAACAGAAACACCACGCCAAACACGTAGATGAACACCAAGGTCGCCGTCGACGCCGCCACCGCCGCCGTCGCCTGGAACCGCGCCAGCGCCGCCGCGAGCGCCGCCATCGCCACCAGCGCCGCCAACGTCAGCGCCAAAAACATCTTGCGCCGGCCAATAACCCCGTGGCAGTACGACCCCACCACCGCCGCCCCCCACAGCGTGATCGAGTACACCCCGTTCATCAACACCTGGGTCAGCTGCGACTCGATGCCGACGGCGTTTAGCATCAGCGGCAAGTAGTACGAGCACACGTTGTTCCCGGAAAACTGGCCGAACCACCCCAACAACATACACAACATCGTGCGGTAGCGGTGGCGGCGGCCAAACAACGGGCGCAAGTCGAGGGCGCGCCACCCGGTGGCGATGGCGGCGGCGGCAAACAGCGCGTCAATCGCGGCCATCTCCGCCGCCACCACCGGCGCCTCGGCGTCGTTGCCACCGTGGTACTTGACAATGATCGCTCGCGCCTCGTCGACGCGGCCCCGCCCGACAAGCCACCGCGGCAGCTCGGGAATAAAAAACGTCCCCACCACGAGGAGGCCGGGGTACATGCACTGGAGGGCGAGGGGCAACCGGAACGCGGTGGCGGTGCCGCCAAAGTGGCGGTTGGCGCCGTAGGCGGCGAACGCCGCCACCACCAGCCCCACGTACCACAACGTGTTGTAGGCGCCGGCGACGACCAGCCGTTTGTCGGTGGGGGCGATCTCGGTGACGTAGATCGCCGCCGCCGTCAGCAGCCACACCGTGAAGAACGCGAGGACAAACCGCCCGGCAATGATGGTGGCGGTGTTGGTGGCAGCAGCGGTGATTACCCCGCCGACGACGGTGCCGACGCCGCCCCAGCGCATCATCTGGCGGCGGCCGAGGACGTCGGCGAGCGGGCAGCACAACCCCAGCACCATCTGGGCGATGTTGAAGATCAGGAACACCACCAGCACCGAGGTGGCGCCGCCGTCGTTGGCGGGGCGAAACGTCGCCACGTAGTCGGGCTGGGTGTAGATGCTCAGCATGAGCGACCCGTCGAAGCCACACAGGGTCAGCGCCAAGTACACCACGGCAAGCACGGCGAGGAGGGGGCGCATCGGCTTCAGCAAGTAGCCGGGGGTCCCCTCGGCGGCGCTGGCGGCGCCGCTGGAGGCGGCGTCGTGCTCGACCACCGTGAACGTGGCCTTGTTCATGGTGAACGTGTCCTTCTCCATGGCGGCGATACCGTCGCCTTGTGGGCGCTCCCCCGGCTATATAGGCGCCGGCACCGCCAGAATTAAGCCCTGTTTGGTTCTCGCATCAGCTTAAGCCTCAGTTAGACGACGGCATTGTTTTGTAGACGGCATTGTTTGGTAAATGGCATTGTTGTGGTTGACGACGGTCTGGTAGACGACGGTGATTGTTGTGAGTGAGAAACCGCGCCATGGGAGCGCGGCGCGCACTCAATTAGGAAATGGACCCGGAGGAGGCTGAAACTGGCAATACCGCCACCATTTGGCGACGGCTAAACGTGAGTAAATGGTAGGCTAAAGGGAAAATTGCTGATATATGTTCCTTTTATCAGTGCTCTTTTGTTAATGTTCTTTGATTAGTGTTCTTTGATTAGTGTTCTTCTGGTAGATGTGTTTCTGAGTGTCCTAATTCGGGCTTAGTTCGCCAGTGTCGACGAAATTGACCGCTGGTAGTCGACCAGTGGCTTTGCGTTGATGCTAGAAACCATCCAGGCGCTTGGCTAATAGATCGACCTGGGGTCTATTGATGATTCTACATCGCCAAAAATTTTACATTTGCCGCGAAATTGGCATTACCAGAAACTTATCGAGGATAAACATCGGCATTCTCGACGACACATTGTTTGAGAATAACCAGCCCCAAGTCGAACCTTTAATCAATAAAGTGTTCGACGTCCCGACCTTGATTGAGAAGATCGAGCTCAGGTTTCTCCATTTGGCATACCCCGAGTGAATAAGACCAGCCCTATTTGAGTTGAGTAAAAGCAATTGTAGTTAATATAGCATCTCTTTCGTCCTGGTATTAGCTAAGAGTTGGATTCAATGGGTTAAGCACTGGATTTAATGGTATCAGAATCTAGACATTGGTATCTACTATAAGCATTTTGTTTAGTCTTGAAGAAATTGGAATTATGATGGTATCCGCTTCGAGGGCAGGGCTCGGTATGCCCCACACCATGCCACTGATCGACATAATGAGGTAAATCGGCCGGCGTGCTACGAAAACAATGCAGGGCTCGGTATACCCGCCACCACGTCACTGAACGACACAATGGGGTGACATGGCTTATCAGTCGAAAACGGCCCTAGTTTTGAATTGGTAGAAAATTAGACCAAAAGCAATCCGCTGAAGCTTAGGGTCAGTACCCATAAACCAGTATGACGTGTATGTAAGGATCAACTTGCATTCTACTTTGCATGAGTACAACATTGATTTTGCGTTAAGTCCCTAACTAGTGTCGATAAATTTGAGACAGTTAATCACTGACTGCCGAAACATCCACTCATCTACCTTCAATCGATAGTCGATTCTGGTTAATTAATGAAGCTAAAATATCGTAACAATGGCAACTGTCTAAATCTCAGAGTAAATCATAAATCAAAACAACCCAAAGCTTTCATGATAAACCAACTATACCATCAATTGATACCACAATTTAAATTTCCCCAATTTAAATTCATCTCAGGTTGTCTAACAATGTTAAAGCAAGGGATTGCTCGTTTATAGTAAAACCTTTATGAATTGGAGGGTAATGCTATATTACCTCTCGTTACCCAAGCCATATTAACCATATATCATTCGTATATTCGGCCACCATAAGTTATCAATAAATAGAGTATTTCTAATACTGTTATAGACCCGTTTTTTTTCCTCGATTATCTTGGTTTCGCAACTATTGGTAAAGTGTTCTATTCGAGAATCAGTGATCTTTTCAAAGTCATAAATTTGGATTGCCTCATATATTACAGTTACCATATATAAGCGTATGTTTGGTTACCACTGGTGGACTCAACTCGTGGTACTCATGGCGCTGGCGCAGTCTTCAAATAGCCGTCAAATAGCCGTTAAATAGCCGTCAAAGCCTTCAATTAGCCGTCAAATAGCCTTCAAGCCTTCAATTAGCCTTCAATTAGCCGTCAAAGCCTTCAAATGCCTTCAATTAGCCGTCAAATAGCCTTCAAATAGCCTTCAAATAGCCGTCAAAGCCTTCAAATAACCGTCAAAGCCTTCAAATAGCCTTCAAATAGCCTTCAATTGGCCGTCAAATAGCCGTCAAATAGCCGTCAAAGCCTTCAAATAGCCGTCAGATTCACAATTTATGAATAATGTCATGATGGTGTTGACGAGAGGTGCTTGTAGTAGGGCTGGCGGAGATAGTCGTTGAAGGTGGTCAAGTTGAACTTGGTCGCCAACCGCTGGATGGCGGCGGTGAAGGCGACGACGTCGCCGGCGACGATGGCGTCGACGAGCCACTGGGGGCGGCGGGGGAAGCACGCGCGGTAGAGCAGCTCGCAGAACGCGTGCATCACCCGCAATTGCTTCGCCGCCACTCTCGTCGCCTTGACGTACTCGTCGGGGTCGCGACAGTGGAGTAGTTCGAGCACGGTGATCTTGAGACAGTTGGCGAGCTTCACTTTGCTCCAGCGGTCAAACTTGTCCAAGCGGCGCTCGCGGTACTCGCGCTGGAGCCACCGCGGCAACTGCGCCACCGTCGTCGCCGTCAGGCCGTCGCCGACCTCGCGGCGTAAGTCGGCGTTCTCGCGGCGTAAGTCGGCGTTCTCGCGCCGTAAGTCGGCGTTCTCTCGCCGTAACCGTTCGTTCTCGTCGACAAGCTCGTCGACCCGGCGCTGGAGCCGCTGGCGATCGTCGTCGTTGCTGACGGCGGGCGCTGGCGCTGCCGGCGCTGGCGCTGGTTGCGCTACCTGCGCTGATAATGGCGCCGGCGCCGGCGCTGGCGCTGTCGCTGACACCCTTGCCCCCAGGGGCACGTGTCTCGCCGGCGTCGGCGACGGGGCGAGCGACGGGGGCAGCCCCGACGGACCCGCCGTCGCTGGCTGGAGCGGGGTGGCGCCGCCGTCGATGAACGCCGACTTCGCCGGCGTCAGCGTCGTGATCATCAGGTCGTCAAACACGGCGGCGGGGGCGGGGGACGCCACCACGGCGGGGCGCCCCCCGCGCCCGAGGCGAAACCCCTTCACCATCACGTTTAACGACGGCTGGGTGGTGAGCGCCGGGTTTTGCGGCGGCTGGGTGGTGGTGGTGGGCGCCGAGTTTTGCTGGCGAAGCTGGCGGAGCTGTTCCCGCAGCTGGTCCCGCTCCCTCTCGGCGCGGGCGAGCGCCGCCTGCCACATCTGAATCTCTTCGGCCATCTTGTCCATATGGCGTTCTAGCTGGAGGATCCGGTCGTGGTCGGTGGCGCCCTGGTGGTGGGCGCTGGGGGCGCCGGCGCCGGCGCCGGGGGGCGCCGCTGTCGCCGACGACGACGCCGCGAGAATGGTGTCGACGGTGTCGTGTGGCGGTGGTTGTTTAGCCGCGGGGTGGTGGACGGTGCTGGCGGCGGTGGTGTCGGTGTCGGTATCGGGTGGCGGGTTGGTGGTGGTGTCGGTGGCGTCGCCGTCGAGCGAGTGTTCGAGGCGGCGGAAAAACGAGAGGTTTTGCGGCTCCAGCGGGTCGCAGCTGTCGGTGGTGTAGTCGCCCAGCAGCGCCGAGTCCTGGTAGGCGTAGTTCGACTCCAGCGCCGCCATGGTGTCGTCGCCGCCGGTGTAGGTGTCCATCGCGGCCAAAATGTAAACAGCGCGCGTCCTTGTAAATGAGCGCGCCGCACCATAGCAAATGCTCTAGCTAGAGAAAAGAAAAGCCAGCGAAAAAATCACTAACTGAAGAACAGTGGAGATTGCGAAAACTAGCAAATGAAAAACTAATAGAAAAAAGAGTCGTCGCGAACTCGTAGAGAAGCTAGGAGACACGATTAGCTCATAAAGTACCAGCAAAGGAGAAGAGTAGCGAAAAACGAAAGAGTAGCGAAAAATAGAAGAAAGGGTAGCTTAAAAACTAGTAAAAGTGGCTAACATCGTACTATTAGAGGATGGTATCACTGAGTAAAGACTATCACAGGAGTTTTCAGTAGAGTAGGTACTATCAGAGGATGGCATAAGCGAAGGGACTCTCAGGAGTTATGAGTAGTCTAGCAAAACACTAGAGTGTGGCTACAGTGAAGGTACGAGAAGAGGTACCACCAGGCTAGGTTCACCTAGGCGAAGGTAAAAGTGGGGAAATAACGAAGTATAGTATTTACACACAGTCACTTCGTATATACCTAATGTTTGAGTCTGTGTTTGAGTCTGTCTAGTCTTTAAGTCTGTCTAATGTTTGATTTTGTCTAGTCTTTGAGTCTCCCTAATGTTTGAGTCTGGCTAATGTTTGAGTCTGTGTTTGAGTCCCTCCAATCTTTGAGTCTGTCTAGTCGTTAAGTCTCCTAGTCTTCTGTCTTTTATCTTCACAAGTCTTTTATGGTTTCAGTTAGCTGACATTGCCACGTACCCTTCATATTAATCGTAATCATTTAATTAAATTAAACGCAGTAATTCTCACAATTTAATCTCACGAAGCTAAGGGTAAATTTCGCGCAGCTCATCACCATGACCGACGCCCACGACGTGCCGATGGCCGACGACGACTACGACGCCGACAAGATCAAGATGCTTCCAGGAGCGCTGGACGACGCCACCGCGGCGCTGTTCCAGATCACCGACGAAGACCACACCCTCGGCAACGCCCTCCGCTACATCATCATGAAGAACCCCGAGGTCGAGTTCTGCGGGTACTCGATCCCCCACCCGAGTGAAAACAAGTTGAACGTCCGTATCCAGACCTACGGCAATATCACCGCGGTGGAGGCGTTGCACCAGGGGCTCGACAACTTGCTGGAGTTGTGCACGGTGATTGCCGAGCGGTTCACCGAGGAGTTGGAAAACAACCACTACGTCCACACCGACGCCTAGCTCGGTGCCACTCTATGTACTTTTAGCATCCACTAATGACAAATAAACATTATACAATAACTTGGCCGGGTTTCATCGACCTCATCCCACCCACGTTTCAACTCTTTTCCTGCATACAGTCGATGGCAAAAATTTAATCGTCTATAAAGAGGGGCATCTCATCGCACTTTTTTTCTACTTTCTCTTATCTACTACATCCACCGAATGCTGTACTCAGGAGACTACACTCAGAATAACCGCGGCAGCAACGGCGGCTACCACCACGGCGGCTACGGCGGCGGCGGCGGCGGCTACAAGCGCGACAACGGCTACCAGCGTGGTGGCTACGGCGGCGGGCGTGGCGGCGGCTACGGCGGCGGGCGCCCCCACCAAGAGCGCATCGAGCTCACCACCCCCGAGTGGGACTTGGACGCGTTGCCCAAGTTTGAAAAGAACTTCTATACCGAAGACCCCGCCGTCGCCGCGCGCTCCGACGCCGAGGTGGCGCAGTTCCGTAAGGAAAACGACATGATGGTGGTGGGGCAAAACGTCCCCAAGCCGATCACGACGTTTGACGAGGCCGGGTTCCCCGACTACGTGCTTAGTGAAGTGAAAGCGCAAGGGTTCCCCGCCCCCACCGCCATCCAGAAGCAAGGGTGGCCGATGGCGCTGCTGGGGCGCGACATGATCGGCATTGCCGCCACTGGTCTGGGGAAGACGTTGCTGTACGCGTTGCCCGCCATCGTCCACATCAACGCCCAGCCGTTGCTCCAGCCGGGCGACGGCCCCATCGTGCTTGTGCTTGCCCCCACCCGGGAGTTGGCGGTGCAAATTCAACAAGAATGCTCTAAGTTTGGCCGGTCGCTGCGCATCCGCAACACCTGTGTCTACGGCGGGGCTCCCAAGGGCCAGCAAATCCGCGACTTGGCCCGCGGCGTCGAGATCTGTATCGCCACCCCGGGGAGATTGATCGACATGTTGGAGATGGGCAAGACCAACTTGAAGCGCGTGACTTACTTGGTGTTGGACGAAGCCGACCGCATGTTGGATATGGGGTTTGAGCCCCAGATCCGTAAGATTGTCGACCAGATCCGTCCCGACCGGCAAACGCTCATGTGGTCGGCGACGTGGCCCAAGGAAGTGCAAAACTTGACCCGTGACTACTTAAACGACCCCATCCAGGTGACGATCGGGTCGCTTGAGTTGGCGGCGTCGCACACCATCACCCAGTTGGTGGAAGTGGTGCTGGAGTTTGAGAAGCGGGACCGGTTGGTGAAGCACCTCACCACCGCCACCGAAGACAAGCTGCTGAAGTGTTTGATTTTCGCGCTGACCAAGCGCACCTGTGACGAGTTGACGCTGTACTTGAGGGCCGACGGGTGGCCGGCGTTGGCCATCCACGGGGATAAGGTCCAGTCGGAACGTGACTGGGTGCTTAGGGAGTTTAAGCTGGGGAAGTCGCCGATCATGGTCGCCACCGACGTGGCCGCCAGAGGCATTGGTAAGTATACTACTTTGACGAAGGGGGGACATGTTAAAACTAAAGTTGGGGGAACAGCCATCGCCAGAACTTATTGTGCGCAAAAAGGATTTAATGTTTTCACGTGTACAAATGAGGGAGAATCTTCAATTAGCCAACCAGTGAGCCCTGGCGGGAGTGGTTGGGGTAATTGGGGATTTTTCCTTGGGGTTCTGGGCCATTCCGCCATCCTACCGGCTGGAGGAGCCAATGTTTTTGTGGGTATTATTATGAGAATTTCACCGTTTGTTATGATACCTAGACGATTGCACTTCAGCGGGGCGATTTAACACCGCCACACCGCAAATTTCCGAGAAAATACTAACTATTCTAGACGTCAAGGGGATCACTTACGTCATCAACTTCGACATGCCCGGTAACATCGAGGACTACGTCCACCGGATCGGCAGAACCGGTCGTGGTGGCGCCACGGGGACGGCGGTGTCGTTCTTCACCGAAAAGGACAAGAACTTGGGGGGCGACTTGTGCAAGATCATGAGAGAAGCCAAGCAGACGGTGCCGCCGGAATTGCAACGGTTCGACAAGCGGTCGTGGGGGTCGCACATCCAGTACGGCCGCGGCGGCCGCGGGGGTCGTGGTGGCCGCGGTGGCCGGGGCGGCTACCGTCGTGGCGGTGGCTACGGCGGCGGCGGCTACGGCGGGCGTCAAACCGGTTCCAACACCGCTCCCTTGGGCAACAGAAGATTTTGAAACGGACACAATTTTGAAGATTTTATAGAGTTAATGGTTTGTATAACATAAAGGATAAAACGACAACGAGCAATTACTATGAGTAACAGAGACTGCTAGTAACAAAGACCACTAGCAATTACTACTAGTAACAAATACCAGTAACAAAGACTACTAGTAACAAATACCAACAAAGACTACTAGTAACAAGGACTGCTAGTAACAAATACTACTAGTAATAAACAAACTTCTACCTACTACTACTAGCTACTACTACTAGCCAAATACTACTAGCAACTACTACTAGTAAAATACGGCATAAACACAAGTTCAATATTCATATGGAGAATAGTCTTCGATCAAGGTGATTTGTTAGTAGTAGTCTTGTTTATGTTAATCTATTTATCACATTTCTCATCGAAAATGCCAATTCTGCTATATGCCTAGTTCTTCAGTTAATGATGGCTTCTAGCCTCTATGGTTTTCGAAATGGGGATGGGACTGGATCTAGTCTCGATGATTGTACTTATGTGCAGTACGCGCACTTCCTTAGTTTCAAATCTCACACACTCACCAAATGACCACACAGCAGTCATGGGTCGTCGCGGGCTTTCGGGGCTTCAGCGCGAGGTGATCGCGCTCTACCGCCAGCTGTTGAGGATGGTGCGGACCAAGCCCGAGGAGACACGTGACCACTGGCGCCAGTTCATCCGCGCTGAGTTCGTCAAGCACCGGGGGATCCCCAAAAAGCTGTTCCTGGTGATCGAGCACTTGATCCGCACTGGCCACCGCCGCTACGACATGTACCTGTCGCCCCAGATTAAGGATATCCACAGCTGAAACCTTACCTGAAACCCTACTTGAAACACGAGGTGAAACCCTACTTGAAACACGAGGTGAATTACCTGGAATTTGTACATAGAATACACACGAGCGCTACCCGCCAAAGTAGTTTTCGCCTACGCGCCCGCGGCGAAGCCGCTCGCGGCGCAAGAACTCCTGGAACGGGTCGGGGACGCCGTCGCCGCTGATCTGGCGCACCAACCGGCACCCTTCGTACGTCATGAGGTCGAGACACGTCGCCCACGGCAACAGCTTATACATGCCCAGGTCGGTGAGGTCGAGGACGAGCGGCTGGCGGTACGCCCGGATTTCGCGGCGCGCCCCCTCGGTGTCGTCGGCGTCGTCGTCGTCCAAATCCGGCTCGCGCCAGCGGGCGCCCAACTCAAACCACTCGTCGACGTCGTCGACAGCCACGCTGGCGACAAACTGGCGCAAGAACTCCAGCACCAACTGCTTGTTGAGCCACACCATCAGACTGAGGTTGACGTAGTGGATGCGGTGGGAGCGGCGCCCGTAGGTGGCGAGCGTCGCCAACACCTCCAGTTCGGGCACCGGCACCAAGTTGTCGCGGTTGATCGCCTTTACCGACAAGTCGGAAAGGAACACGCGCCCGTCGCCGCGCTTACAGTACATGGCGTCGGCGGGCGCCGGCGCCGGCGTGAGGAGCGACATGTAGCGCGGGCGCAACTGGGTGCGGATCAGCAGCGCACACAGCCTGAGGTCGTCGGGCGCCGCCAGCGGCAACTCCGCCAGCCCGTTGAGCATCTCAAGGTGGCCGCTGACGTACTTGTGGCAGTTGTTCATCGTGTCGAACGTCTGGTACTTGAGCGCGGCGCGCTGGGGCGCCACTTCGTAGTCGGGGGAGATGCTGAGCCCGGCCAAGTTCACCAGCACCAAGTTGGGGCACAAGTTGAGGAGGTGGATGATGTAGCCGGCGGGGACGTCCTTGGAGGTGGCGTAGTCGACCAAGTACTTGTTGATTCGCGGGTGGCGCCGCGCCGGGCGCGGCTGGCGCAAGTCCAACACCACCGGCGCCGGGCGCCGCCGCGGCGCCGTCGCTGCGGCAGTGGTGGCCGCCGCGGGGGTATCGGGGGCCAGCAGCATCAGCAGCAAGATCGGGATCGGCGGCGCCAGCCGGCTGCGCTTGCGCCGCTTAAAGAAGCGGAACGACCGCAGCGTCGCCAGACTGGTGGTGACGGTGGTGTCGTTACTCACCGTCTTCGTGAGCAGGGTCAGCGCCGCCGCCGCGGCGGCGCCCGGCGCCGGCGCCAGCGGCACGGGTGGGCGCGAGTAGAGCGGGTTGTTGGCGAACTTCCAGTCGCGCCACCCGGCGCGCGCCCCCGCCAGCGCCTCAAGAAACAGCAATCCTTCCGCCTGCGAGAGGATGGTGTCGAGTTCTTCCGGGTCGATGCCGGGGGCGATGCCGGCGAGGTCGATGCGCTCGACAAACTCGCCCACGCGCGGGTTCACCCGGAGATAGGTGATGAACTGGGCGAAGCGGTAGGTCAGCGTGAACGCCAAATCCTGGTAGAAGTAGGGCTTGGCCACCGCGTACAACTGCTTGCAGCAGTCCATACAACTGCGCCACAGCTGGGGGTCGTCGACGAGGTACACGATGTATTCGGTCAATTCCGAGGGCAACTCCAAAAAGTTGGTCGGCCCGCCGCCGGCGCCATTCCGACCACCGCCACTGGCCAAATTTGTTGTCAGCAGATTGGTGGTGGCGGTGGGGGTGGGGCGGCGCCCGATGCGGCTTAAACTGCGCCCGACATCGCTAAGCAACAGCCGGTACTTCATCAACCCCAGCTGGGGCTTCGCCGGGTACTTAAGCGTCAGAAACAGCAACGTGTGGTTCCCCGTGTGTTCCAACGCCTGAGACAACGCCATGATGTCGGTGGGGCTGAGCTGGACGAAGCGGTGGGTCAGGTAGTCGTACTGGAGGTTTGGGTTGAGCAACAGCCGGTACGGCGGGAGGTGCCGTCGGTAGACGTCGAGGGAGCCCTCGGTAGACATCATTTCCGGTGGGCGCTTAGAATGGGTGTGTAATTGACTGTTTTAACGTGGGTTTCAGTGTGTGCGTGGGAGGCTGTTTCAACGTGGGTTTCAGTGGGGGTTTCACCGTAGGTTTCAACGTGGGTGTCAGCGTGGGTTTGGGTGTATGCTTCAGCGTAGGTTTCAGAATATGTTTGAGGGGGGCGGGAAAAGGGCTGGTTATATTTTATGGTTTTTGAGGCGGTGCCGTCATTTTTGCTGCTGAGGGAGAGAGCGGGCTGCGCTGCTATGATGGGATTGTGCGTCGGGGATTTTATTCCTGCAGATAAGAATAGGGGGGAAAAAGAGGGAGGGCGGCTTTAATTAGGGAAAGTGCGAGTGTGGGGAGAGAGCTCGTACTAGGGGCGATATTGATGTGCCAGCAACCGTTTTAAACGGTAAAACATGAGGGGCGTTTGCTATTACCCCTGTATCAAAAAAAGATGTTTCAGGATGAGTTTCAGGAATGGAGGTTAGAGGATTTTACTAAGGTGGTGGTTACCATTTGCGAGTGGGGCTGATTTGTTTTTTTTTTTTTTTGTGGGATGCGGGGCCCATGCCCACACCTGGTGTGCGTATTTTTGCCCCATAACCCAAATCGGGAACACCTCGCATAATGCTCGCTATATGCATGTTATCAGCTGCCTGATCTCGAGAACAAACAGCGAGCGGCACCTCGGCCACAAAAATAGGGCGCTGGCGGCGCAATGGGCGCTATGGGCGCTGGGGGCGCTTTGTCCCAATACCAAGAAAAAAACCAGGCGTTAGTCATCGCCGTTACTAAGCCACCACTAAGATAGATAACCGCTGGTCTCTTTGGCGGTTGTTTCACCTTGGTTACCGGGCTGTGTTTATCGTTACTCTAAGTGAGTGTGCGTGGGGTGGCCAGATAGCCGTGCGCTGTAGGCGCATGCCGCAACTGGTGAGGCGTGCCCAGCCAAAACATAACACCCCCGTACAGCCTCAGGGTAGGGTAACCCTGGTACTCACAGCGACTCACACCGTAGGGGAAGCGCCTCTTATACTCATTGGACAGACCACCTCCACCGGTTAAGGTTGCGAACGTCGTGTGACCCGCAGGCGAGGGGGGGTGCACAAGACGTTCGCTGTCTCAAAACGCACCCGGGGCGCCCTTGGCGGCGACGGCGCGCTAGGTGCAGGGGCGACGGCGCCCTGGCAATACGAGCAGATAAACCTCAACCGAGGGCGATGACGGCGCTGGGCGGCGCACCCCGATCGGGACACCACCACGGCGATAAGCCCACGTCAATAGCGTCTGTTTGGTTACAGGCTAAACACCATTATAACTTTCAGAAACCGATTATGAAACATGTCTGATGTCTCGGAAAAGGGGCGGTCGGGACCCTTTAGCGGTTGGGTATCCCTGGCCCCCCGCGTAGCCGAAGTCACTGCTCGCGGAAAGCAACTTACTGATCGGCGACGGAAATTTTGGCCCATATCCGTGTTGGTAGGTGATCGGTTGCTTGGCAATGGCAAATCGGGTTTCCCGAGGCCAATGGAGGCACTGATTCCGGGATATTAGGGGAAATTCTTAAGGGGAGTTAGATATACCGTAGTATGGGTGTAGTTTACGTAAGCGCGCAATTGCCATCCTGGCTGTTGGTAAAGCTACGGTCACGCCGAGGCGGGGCGCACCTCATAGTCGGCGACTTCTCCGTCTCCGTTAGTTCACAGTGTCTCCTATTTCATCCTTCTTGTCCGGAGGGAAGCAAACCGTGGGGTCTCGGCTTTGGTGTCGTTTGCCCTCCGAACCGGCGCAAACAAAACTATGCTGCAAATTTGCTGCGACGGCTGCGAAGGCTGCGAATATTTGCTGCACCGCCCTTCGCATAGGGTTCGGTGGCCCTCCCGGCATTTTGTTGGCGCAGCCCGTGCGTCGCTGTGCCAAGCGAACGAATTTTTCGGCGATCGCTGGCACGGTTTTGTTACCCGTAGTTAATTATCCGAGCAAACTTAGTCGGCAACCAACAAATCCGGGAATGGTCGTGGTGTCATATTTACTAGAACCAGACGGATTTAAATTGTAATCAACACTACGACAGTGGTGGAAAATCTAATGGTTTGCCGCTGGGTACTATTAATAGGAGTATAAACAAATACTGGCATGGTGCTGGCATTGTGGGTGGGTACTATGCGCAGGGTAAAAATAGGCCATCATAACAAAGGGAAATTGGCATCAAACGACGTCATTCCCACTTGGGGAACCATGGCGATAGTCTAATCTTAGAACCTAGCGCCTACCGTAAATATAAGCAGTTTTCTATCCGGTCCACCAACGCCGTTTACAGATTCAATTAGAGTACGACCACAACACCCATCTTACTGTGGCTGTCTCCAGTAATTCTATCGTCGTTTTGTCAAGCGCTCGTTATCTAGCTAGTAGGCAACTGTCAAGCTATGGAGGCGTCGCCGCTGGGGGCAGCAGTCATGGATAGCTATTTCACCATTAGTTCTTCAAGAAACATGAACGAGCTGACCAGAGAAGACTGAGTCGGCTCGGCTTAGTACCAGTCGGCTAGGTCTCCTGCTCACTACCGCTTCAAAATGCTACGTTGCAACTCCGATCTGGGATCCTAAGGGGATATATGCCCGCACTGGTCCGCTTATCGGCATATGGCGAGGGGTCTGGTCACGTGATATTTGGGGCGATTCTTACCCCGGATTAACCACGGATGCTAACCTCATCGTAAGACTACAAGCCAAATCACATACGTTTAACGTTCAAAAATGATTTCACTAATGATTTCGTATGATTTGGCTTCGTAATTACTGCCCAATCGAGTTACTAAAGTCTCTCAACTTGTAGACGCTGATGTCACCTCTGACATCAACCAAATTTGTCGATACCAAAAAGAGAGGCAACGTAAATTCCTCAACATGATCTGTAATCCTCATCAATTCAGTGTGTATGTTGATTTTTTGAAGCTGATCTCTCAATCTTTCAAAGATGATCTAAGGGCCATTTCACTGACCCCAGTAATGATGCTTCCGTCACTTCGGCGTCACTAGACCCGGGACGGATATACAACTTATGCTTCACTGACCTCAACAATGATCCAACCCCTTTATATTCGTTTGGATTGGTGGTTGCAAGCGCAATCACTATATCCACTGGACGTACCCTTTGCGCTAAATTGAGCGCTTCCTTTTCATTGGAAACATCACCAATAATGTATTCAACTTGGGGGAGTGGTTTTGTCGGTTGGCTACCAGTAACGACCTTAATTTGCCCCACATTCAGCTTGAAGGCGCTGGCAGTAAGCGCGTTGTAGACTGATTTGGCTAGCGCTCTGTCAATGCCACTAAGTACTACAGTAACAGTCAATTGCTTTCTCTTAAGGATCAATTGGATATCGTCGTGGTTATTCGGTATAAGCAGGAGTTGGCTTTATATGAGTTGTGTATGATTCAGCACGTGAGCGCACTACTTTGGCAGTAAGCGCGTGTTAGTCGACACCATCTCAAATCTGGGGTAATGCAAATTTGAATAGTCAATTTTGAAAATTTCAGCATTGTAGCAGAATTACAACTAATAAACGATGGTGTCAAGCTATGATGCTCTAGCTGGCTTGTATAGGAACTAATCGACAATATAAGAAGGTAATTTTCTGTAACCTCTACCATGTCCGGACCGTCGTCGTCGAGAGTGTTTACCATTCTGTTCGAGTGAGTCGATCTTCAATGACTATCTTGATTCTATAGGGACTTATCAAGCTAAACAGTCGGTGTACGTTTGGTAGCAGCGTGACAGAGCACCAGTTTAGCAATTAGCAGCTGATAGCGGCTACCACCTACTAGTAAGGGGAGCCGATCACAGAACCGACCAGCCCGTCTGAAGTTGGGTGCACTTTCCGACTCGTCCTTTCTAGGAATACGACGCATACTTGCAACAAACAAGCTAGGCAGACGACCCAAAAGGGATATTGTACTCAAGACAGCTAATGACCGAAAATACATGCTAGATTTTTTAATTTTCTTCGTTTGGCCTCACTGGCTGACGAATGGGCTTGAATTAGATCACAGCCCATGTCTAGTCTACAAGGCGCTCGTCATATCCATTTTGCTCAGCAGTAGCCAATGGATACGGCTAACTATTGATACGTTTGGACCCAGGGTGCAGCTCGTACCTCTGATTTCTAATCTTTTTCAGTCATTTTCTTCCTTCCTCTCGGGGCACGACTCATTTCCCTTAATTCCCTAACTAACGACAGGTAGACTTCAAAGAGAATCAAAGCATAACCTGAGCTGACAACTACACCACTTTCAATGAACTGCAGACTATCTTATCTTTTGCTTATAGGTCTCTTCTTCAACTAGTGTGGCATTTCGTGAACACTGGCAGCAGCTTGCGATGTTTGCAACAGTTCCTATGCAGACGTATGAACACTTCGTCTAAGGATGATGTACGTTGGCAAGTGCATCGTGCAAGACGATTGCAAGTTCGAGATCGTCTGAGGTGTTCAGCTCGTTGTTTTTAGCACATTGTAGTCTGCAAGCATGGCTATTTGGCTTGACAGGTTATTCTGAGGGCTAACACCGCGTTTGACACATTTCATGCCTGCAACCCTCGTGCCTGCTCACAAACGTTTTATATGCAAGAAATACGAAAATCTTTACTAAAGTAATTTATGGGGGAAATGACATCCTTGAAGAAAACTAACAACATCACTGTAATTTTTAGGGTTCAAATAGTATGTATGACAGCAATTAAGAATTATTTGGATTTTTAAAGATTTTTCTTGAAAAAACTAAAAAAAATTCTATAAAATCAGGAAAAATCGATATTGACATTTCGTTTGCTCCATAAAATTTGTTGGCTCTGGAAGTATGTTTGATGTGATTTTCGACGAGTTGACTTCAAAATTGGCGTCTCTATGTGAGTTTAATGGAGAAAAAAAAACTTTTTTTTTTCTTTTCAAATTTTTTTTCGGACGAGTTTGAGTTTGTAGCGGAGTCTATTTCATCCTGTGAGCATCGGAATTGGTCTGCGATGTTTGTGGAAGTGACAGGATAGGTTTAACACCTCGTTTATCGTGATATTTGTATGCAGGTGCAGCACATATATGCAAGACAAAACAGGGTGAGTTGTAACACCCATTTGCGGAGTAACTAGCTCGTATTAACAAGCATCATTGTAGTTTCGGGACATGTCTATTTGGTTTAAGGTGTTTAGGTAGGTGCTGCCACTGTTGCAGACACTGCTACAACGCTCTCAAGTTTGGGGTTCTGCACACAAGCACTGCACGTGAATATCATTTATGATTATTCAATGATGTCTTTTAACACCTATATTGGACATGAGAAAGAAACAAAATACCCCACTGTGATGTATACGGTACAAATACCATTTCTAACAGCAAATGGGATTTTTCTGAATTTTGTTGTGAAAATCTTTAAAGTGTGCTATAAAATCAGCGAAAATCGGTACAGACTTCTAATTAGTTCCATAAAATTCTTTAGCACCAGAAGTATGGGAGATAAATATCTGGGCAAGTTAACGTTCAATTAGACGTAGTTTCAGCTCAGGCACCCTACTTGCCCTACTTGCAGATGGATTGTTGTATGCAGTACTCACTATAGACATAGCGCTACTGATTGGAAATCCTGAGTAGATCAAAAATGTTATCACTGCAATAATTAAATTATGCTATTCTACTGGCCACGAGACTTTCTTGAACTCAACGAAGAAAATGATATACTTATGGCCTTTTCATGTGCGTTCTCGTACGGATCCTGCATATAGTGAAGGAATCTACTGGTCAAACATATGCCATCAACAGAGCAAATTAAGTGAGTTTTGAATCCAAATCTATGATCGGCACAGCTCAAATATATGTACAATAGCAATTACAATATCTCTGGAGAAATAAAAGATTTTGGAAAATAAATTTGAAATAAAAATTTGAAATAATTTCTTTGACGAGCGGAGCAGTATGCAGGATTCAAGAAGATTGGGAACGAAGCCTTAGACGAGTGGCGCGTGTTGGTATATGCAGGACATAACCAGCAAAGCTAGCAAAGCTGCATATTTAACTTCAAACCCTCGACATTTCACGGTTCATTCGTCATAAACGTTATCACCAAATGTGCCATCTCAATTTAGAGTCGGTGTTGCTTTCAAGTTATTGTAAGCCTATCATCAGAGCGACAGAGGAAAAGTCACTGAGGGTCATAGGTCTTGGTGGATTGATAAGTGAACCTGTAATCATCCTGTAGACTAAACCTGTCAACTGTATTGATTCCAATATGGGCCTCATTCGCACGGTGCGTGCGAGGGCTACTAATTCCAACTCTATTCAGTTATATAGCTTTAGAAACTTACGAGTAACCTAGGCGTTTTACCGGTTCATTTAAGCCATACGACGTCGACAGCCCCCAGTTATCTTTCAATTTCAAAAACTTGGTCGTTTTGTACACAAAAGTGATCACCGTCTGACTGATGGGCCACAAAGGCTTATCATCGACTCAAAGGAGACAAACAATGCCCTGTACCCTCTCCCTCCCGCCCTCACTGAAAGCCTCACCACCACCACCAACAACTATTAGAACTCCCACAATTTTAATCCCTTTATTTGTGACGACATCGTTTATTTTGATCCGTTTTAGCCTTTGAAAGAGGTGTATATGAGATCAGACCGCGATTACAGAGTATCCTCCTAATCATTAAACAATGGGGATTGATAATAAGGCAACCCCTGGAGCGTGATCTCTTGATATTAATCTACGTCTACAGCTGCGTTGAAGCACTTCTGGGCCTTGTACGACGGTCAAATTGCCTATTTTAATAAGAAAAAAGTCGTGGCATCCTCAATATGCTAAAAAGATCGTGTGTAAACCTAGAATTCAATATTCAGTTTGAGATTAAGACCATGAAAATTGTGATTTTTAGTACTGGTGAATTCTATATGCAGTCTCAACTGGCACTAGTGCCATTCACCTATTCCACATCCCGAATAACTCCTAAATTTACCGATAAAAAGGTGTTTATTGACGCATGGCGTCGCTATATACAGCATTGTAGCCATTACTTGGAGGTGGCACCGTTGTAGCTTGAACCAAGCTGTGCTTGATTGTGTTAGTGGCATTCGCCATCCACATTGGATGCGTACGTTCTCTCTCTAAACTTCTTGAGGTAAAGACAACACGTTTTGGCGTCCATAAAGGTTAGACTGGCTTGAACTAGTGGAATCATTATTGCTGGAACCAATTAATCATTCTTAAAATAAGTTAAAATAAATAATTGACTCAGATCAGTGGCATTGTTGCTGTCAGAACCAACCAATAACTACTAGCTTAGTCTAGTTGTAGTGTTGCTGGTAGAACCAACTGTTTATTATAAGCATGGGATTGGATCAAAAGAATCGTTAATGCCAGAACCAATTAATAGTTATTAGCTTAACTAGTGTGTCCGTTGTTGCTAGAACTAAATTATGATTTTCAGCTTGTATTAGTAGATTGGGACTGTCATTGCTGGAGCCGAAACACGAGCTGTTTGTCTGGCTTAAAGTAACCCGTTGTCGTTCATCTAGTTGAGGTAAGTGTGACCGTAGAACCAATTGATGGCCAAAAGACGGAAATAATTCAACCACTTATTGACTATTGGCTTGGCTCAGCCTACTGGGACCGCGGTTGCTGGGAATTAATGATTGATTGTTGATTCAGACAAAGATTACTCGTTAATTGCTCAGTTCAGTGAAACACGGGTTATCAACTTGGTTTATTTATTTTTAGTCAATCTTGTCAGAACCAAGCACAGGTCATTAGCTTGGTTTCAAAGAGTCGGTTCGTCGATGATAGCTTTGGAGAAATTATGGTGGCCAGAACCACTTTTCGGGAAATGATACCTTGATCATGTGGAAATAGGACCGTTTTGCTAAAACCGTAGATTAGTTTATTGATTGGAAATGGCTTACTCATTTCAATGTACGTCTACTTAGTATGAATGTCCATTCCCTTATCAACATCACGTGACATTGATAAGGTGGCAAAACACCTTTGAATGATGAAGGTAAATCGGTAAATTAACCCGGTAGAGTATTGACCCAATAGGTAACGAAACGGCTTCCTCTTCTCGATATATTCACCAATTGAATTACTAGATGTCACTAAGAATCCAACTACAAGTGGTTCACTTATTTTTATTGAAATTATGTCCGTCGTAAATTCGTAACTATTCGTTTCGATCATTAAATCATCAGTAAATTTGGTATCCCGTCATCCATTTAGATATCACATCGACGGACATATTGGTCATCTCGTTGGACAATTCACTCGTCGTCGATGTCGACGTCGGAGTCTTCCTCCTTCTTGGTTAGCTTCTTAAATGTCTCCTGCAACAATTCCATGATCAGCTCCTTGACAAGCTTCTTAATCACCGGCTTCAATTCGTCGTTGCTGTCGACGTCGGTGTCCTCCTCCTCGTCCACGTCGGAGTCCCCCTTCTTCTTCGCCTTCTTCTTCTTAGCCTGCTTCTCATCATCCTCCGGAGAGCCTCGCTTCAAGTTTCTCCGAGAACCGGCGACACCAGCAGCACCCATCGCTTCAAAAGGTTGAGGAGTCGTCGCCATGATCGAAGCACCTTCAACCGAGACCCGTTCCATCCCAGTGGGAGACCCTTGGGCCCTGGTGAAGTAGTCACGAGGCCCAAACGACGACATAGACGAGGCTTGGTGGTTCGAGGAAGTCTGGTAGTTGGCGAAGTTAAAGGGGGGCTTCGTGCCAGAGCCCTTGTCCGCCTGGCGGCCGGAGGAAGTCTGGTGGCCATGAGCAGTCGGGTCCGCTTGACGGCTAGCAGCAGTCGGGGCAGCTGGACGGGGCGAAGGAATCTGGGTCCCACGGTGGCCATGAGCAGTCTGGGTCCCACGGTGGCCATGAGCAGTCTGGGTCCCACGGTGGCGTAAGTGAGCCTCGCGGCGGGATTGATTCGCCAGCGCGACTTGCGACGTCGACCGGTCGCCTTCCACCGCATCTAAATCAGCCACTCCGGGGATGCCCCGTGCCTCGTATGGCTGTTGGTCAACATGAGCGCCTTGGTGTGGCGCCACGAAGGGTTGTTGACGTTGGTGACCCTGTTCCAACAACGAGGACGCCGAAACTTGGGTGACGCTGGAAGAGCGGTAAGCCGTGGTACGCCCACGAGCCGTCTGCGGCTCGTTTTGAATGACCTGCGAGTAGAGCTGGCCCAACGATCTGAACGGGAGTAAGGGAGACTCCGAATCGTGTTCCTGGAGTCTGGTGCCTCTGAAGGACCCTTGGTCGTCGCTTTCATCAGTTTCCTGGCGACTTTGAGGCGGCGGCGTCGTGAAGAGACGGGGGTCAATGAGATCGACATCGTCCGGGGCCTCCTCCTGTTGTTGGTAATCCACGTCAGGACCCTCCGTACCGTCGGGTTCATTTTCAATGATCGTGGCCACCGAGCCAGTAGGAAACGGGGCGACAGGCGGGGTGTGTCTCGTACGTCTTCTGCCGGTGGATGCCGACGGCGATGACGAGATGGTGATCGGGTTTTGGTGGGCCCCCTCCACTTCTTCGCTGGATTCGCGGAAAGCTTCCTCAATCGGCGGCGACGGCGGCGGCGGCTGCGTCGGCGCAGGAGCCTGGCCCGGTGAGGACAGACCAGAAGCGTCGTTGTTATTCTTGGCCTCATACTCAAGAAGTTTCTTCTTGAATTTTTCTTCGATTTCTGGGCTCAACGATTTGACGATGCTATCATAAATTTGGCGTGGGGTGAGGTTCTTGTACTCTGCTGGCTCGAGCATTTGGTCGAAGGTTACGTTGACTCTCCGTTCCCTGACACAGTCATTCTTTGGGCTGAACCCAAGTGGTTCGAAGAACCAAGGGAAGACCTCATCGAGAAGCTGTATCGGAAGCCGGTACCCATAGTCCAACAACACTTTGATGACGAGGCGGGCATTGTCATCATGAAGCTTGCGAAGCACGGCCAAGGCGAACCCCAAGGTCTCGGCCCGAGGAAGGATCAAGTAA
Source organism: Diutina sp. Y7414 (assembly GCA_037042415.1). Taxonomy (NCBI): domain Eukaryota; kingdom Fungi; phylum Ascomycota; class Pichiomycetes; order Serinales; family Debaryomycetaceae; genus Diutina; species Diutina sp. Y7414. The sequence continues at coordinate 34,837 of JAXQKI010000053.1, forward strand.
ATAATCTTCTCCCGAATCTTATCGTGTTTCCGATCGACTTTCGTCGCCCAGAGGTGAAAGATAACCGACAATATTTGATGAGCAACGTGGTTCGATGGCGAACCCTTGAGCAACGCAATCGATACTTTGAACATTGTGACAACAGCTTCCTCCAGCCACACGAAGTCGGGGATTTTTGCAGCAATCACCCGTCCACACAACGCCAATTTAGCCTCGTCCAGGTTCAGAGACTGATTAATGAAGGTGTTGACCCTCTCCGGGGTCAACGGCGTGTCAGTCATCCTGGTGTGAGAGTACTGGTGTGAGTGAGTGTGAAAGCAAGCGAGTACTGGTGAGTTAGTGTAAGCGAAGAATTTGAATTTGTCGCTCATGGTTGAGTAGCCCCTCCCTGCATCCTGCACCCCCTCCCCTTCCCCTCCACACTGGGATTACCCTACCATATTGTGGTTCCTTATTTCAACCAGCTTTCGCCATTTACTATAGATATTTGACTATGGGGCACCCATAGTCTCACTCTTGGTGAATATACGAGGTGACGGCTCGGTTAGGGGTCCGTTTTGGTATCCTAATCGACGCAGGAGCCATAAACACTAATAGCGTTGTCACCGGCAACCGCGTGGTCGATCGCGTGACCAGTGAAAATTTGCACTCCCTAACGGGATGGGCAATGGGGAAATCACCGGTGGCAGCCACTTGAACTCAATTCCCTTGGTGTTTTCTTTACTGGCGAGTGGCTGCCAGTGATTTTACTTTTTTTTTCGAAAAGAAATGGTGCTGGTTTACCCTAACTAATGGGTAGTCTCAAGGGTCTTGCGGTAAATCCCTCAATTGATGGTCACGGATTAGAGTACGGCGTTAAATTTCTCCATTCAATAAATTGATGCATTCCCCGTTGAAATGGGGAAGTGGCAGCTAACGATCGTCTCGCGGAAATTATAACCGCGCTACAGATAAACCGACGCAAGATCATAGTGGTACGAATACGACAGTCACCATGTTTGAACAGGGTAGGAGTTTCACAGTTGGCTGAGTAGTGGTACTCGAATAGTTCCTGTATTAGTATTGATTAGACTTTCATTGTAGAGTTCAAGAGCAATTTTTTTAGGTTTAGGTTCGAGCTACTTTATTAGGCTTACGTCCGAGCTACTTCATTAGGATTAGGTTTATCAGCTAACATTGTATCAGGTCACTTATACTCATAATTCCTAGGTTCATTGACCTTAGACTTGATGTATAACGGTTTGGTTGGACGTAACATCATAGGAGTTTCGTGTACTGCTCCCATATCATTTTAGTTGTGACTCGTCAATCTAAATCTCGTGTCTAGTGATCCGCACTTTCCTTAACTATGGTGGCTCTGCCCCGGTTAAGGCAAGTCCACACTAAGGAAATTCATGTCTCATATTATCGTCGTACCTGGTCATCAAACTACTTTAAAATTCTCGTCATCCATTTCCTCGTCCACCCATTCCTTATCCACTTCGAAATCCTCCTGTTTGCCAGTTTCGTCAGCTTGTGAGTCGTTCTCGCCGTCTTCGCTACTGGTCAGCGCCGTGTTGGCTTTCCACTCCCCGTGGCATGTATTCGGGGTTACGGTTTCTGTTCTTCCAGTCCACCTCTTCATCCAAGTCTTCCTCTGGCTCGCCATAGAGAATCGCGTGAGGGTCGGCGGTGTTTTAACCAGCAGGCTCCACCCCTGTACTAATTTGAATCATTTGAGCTTTTCGCCACAACGTAGACTATTTTATTGCTGATCCTCGACTTTCCATTGAGTTGAATTTGGCAGCAAGTTAAATCTAGTAATAGATTTACGGCCACATTTGGTATCGGCGACTCCTCCAAAACGACTCCAAAACGACTCCAAAACGCCTCCAATCCGAGACTGCCCAGACTTCTGAGTCGTGAAGTTATTTCTGATTTCAGATGGTACACTGGTTGGTCGGCAAAACTAGTGAAGAGAGTCACCTGGGCCGTAAATGGCGTCTTACCATGTTTCTAAGCTTGATGAACTGTAACAGAGGCATCAAAACCACCAAGAACTCTATCATGACGTTCCATGTCCATTGACGGTTCTGGAATTCAAAATTCACATTAAATTTGAGCAAATCTGAAACGATTGGAGTTAGAGTGATTCTGATGATGCGATACACCAAGGTTATATGCTTACCATCAGTTGAAAACAGGATGGAACTCACCAAGTCAAGGATTACTGTGTTAATGGGCACTTAAATGGGCGTAGTGGCGGGTTGTAGTCAGTATCACTGTGGAGCTATCCATCCCAGTCTCCCAGTGTAGTCGCTTCCCCCCAGAAATGGCGGGAATGTCTCCTTCTCTCCTCCTCTGTTTTTTATTCAATATCATAAAGCTAACTCAACCATAGTCTACTTTGGCACAGTTTTGGCACAGTTTTGGCGCAATTTTGGCACACCTTCAAACACTTGCTTACTGCGGTTAATCACATCATAGCAACCAAGATCAAAGGCTATAGCCAGTGAGATTCAGTTTCGAACAATTGCCTGGGTCGAGGATGCATTGGATGAGCAGCGCTAGAGGCTTTCCAAAGTCAAGAACTTGAGTGGCACGACTTCCTTGAAATCAAGTGTAATATCCTTACGTCGTGAGCGGCGCTGATAAGGACGGGTCACTGTCCCTCTACCTTTCACGAACCCTCTGCTGTTGGTGGTAAAGCGAACGTTGTCCTGACTGGCATTCGTGGACTAGCTTTGGCTTCCTCAATTATCTCGTGTACCTTGCGGTATCGATTTTGTTGGCTTATATCGCTGCAATTCTTGTTAAGATATATGCCGAAATCAAGTGTATCGTCTCAGGGTTCGTCATGAATGAATTTTTGGGGTTGGAAAACTCTTCAATTAAGTCTGTGGGACTACCTTTAGCAATTGCCCTGAGTTTGCTGGTTGGGAAGGAAGGACCTAGGGTACACTACGCCGTTTGCTTGGGCAACGTTGTAGCACAATACTCTCCTCCTCAATAACTCGAGTCTGCTGCCAAGGGTCGTGAATTCTTGACCGCAACTGCTGCTGCTTGTGTAGCTGTGGCTTTTGGGTCGTCTATGGGAGGTGTTTTATTCTCAATTGACGCAATATCATCAGTTTTCCAACTTGCGGCAAACTGGAAACTGTACTTCTGTGCTCTCATTGTCGTGACTACTTTAGCAATCATCAATCCATTTCATACTGGTCAGTTGGTGTTGTTTGCACTGTCGTATCATACCGATTGGCGTTTCTTTGGTCTGACAGTAATTTGATGCCCTTGTCACATTGATCACTCTAGAATTCAAGCAACAACTTATTGAAAATTCCTGACCTCCAACTCTCCATCCGTTCATCATATCACACCTCAGAAGGTTCAATTTGTACCAGTTTGTGGTTAGTGCCACTTTGTTGATTTGTAGCCAATGTGACTGTTGCTCGTCTCCCAGTGATGGTAGTCAATCTCTGACTATCCTCTCCCTCTTACATTCTACTATTCTACTCTCATGAATTATTCATTATCCACTAGCCTCATATAGGGCCCTCATTTTTTCCTGCATCGACGTCCAGGGCGCCTTTCGCCCACCCCACCCCTGAACTGTGTAGTGTTTTTGGCTTCCCAGCAGCCAAGCCCCCTCCACATCAACTGCACCACCTTCTCCGAGTAACTTTTGTTAGCACACCTAGTCGCCCAGGCCGCTGTACCAGGAGATACGTCCTCACCATGTTAGTGGTAGGCCAAAGGAGATTTTCTCGTGCGATCCGGTAGCGAAAAACGACGGCGTGGATCACGGTATGGATCACGCCTAGAAGATCGAATACCAACTGTCTTGATTGAAAGTTACTTGTCTAAAACTTTATAAACTCAGCGTTATCTATTTTTCAGCAACACCGCCAGTATTGTAACCATAACGCCACTGTGGAGCCTTTTACGCATGCTTGGTGTCAAACACGCCTTGACTGTCGACAACCCTTGTCTCAGGTTCGATTGACTTCCGGAGTTAGCTCTTGACAACTCCGATACTCAAGGCGAGCATTTTACACCGACAAAAGCGTACTTAACGAATTCGTTTAAAATTCAATCTCAACCATTTCTAGGGTGATTGAGGGTAATCATAGAAATTGGGGCTATATAGATGAACTGGCTCATATGGGTATGATGGGCAAGGCCGTGTGTTTGTCGCTGATCACCAAATTGGGAAAACAGGGTCCTTATAGGGCTTCTAGTAGTCAGGGCTAATCCTTCTTTTTATCGTTATCCTTTTTCACCTCGGCCTCGAGCCATTCGACCTGGTTCTTGGCAAACTCGCAGATCAACTCCAAGTCGACTTTGCTGAAGTGGACAAACGAGATCCGCCGCTCGCAGAGGACGCTGCGCACCTCTTTCCACCGCTCGACCTCGAAGTTGACCTCGACGGGGGTCCACTGGCCGTTGACGACTTCGTTCTTCTTATAAGTAAGGTCGCCGTAGAACCGGTGGCGCAATTTGTTATGTTCGGCGTCGTAGATCTCAGGCTTCTGCATCAAGTCGATGGGGTCGAACTTGGGCCAGTTGCAGTGCATGGCAAACATCTTCTTTTGCACGTGCTCGCCAAACGTCGACTTTAGCAAGTTGTCGCCTTGCGTTAATGTGACCAGATTTATCAGTTCATCCCCCTGAGGTTTGACGGGATCTTTGGCGACAACCTCGTACTTGGCGTGGTCCTCGATGGGGTCGGCCTGGCCCATCGCCACCCCTTGGAAGTTGCCGTCTTGTTTAGTGTACCCCATGGTGCGGATCGCCGTCTTCACCTGGTAGTAGGGCTCGTTGACGACGTGCGCCGCCGCGATGAACGTGTCCTTGTCGCCCTCGCCGTCCTGCCCCAGCGAGAACATCCGGTAGTAGAGCTTGGGCCCGTACATGTTGTAGTACAACAGCAAGAGCAACGTGCGCGGGTGCAGCGCCTTGTTGATGAACAACTGGCCCAGTTCCGTCAGCAAGTCGGGGATCAGCCCTTCCATCTCGTGGAAGGGCACCGCATTGATTCCCTCCTCATTTAAATTGGCCAGCGCCAGCTTATCGTGGGCTAAAGGTAGGCGGTTATAGCGGACCCGCTTGTGTTCATTCACCTTAACCCCGGTGATGTCGTAGAAGTGAGGCGTAATCAGGCGCCGCCAGTAGTCGGGCCACGTGATCATGCCGTACGTAGTGGCGACGCTCAGCTCGAGTAAGGGGTCAGGGTTCTCCAACACGTAGTTGTCGCTGTCCAACAACAACACCTGTTCAAAACTCAGGACAATAAGCGCCAACGGCTTGTACTGGTAGTTCTTAAACTCCCACCGGTTCATGATGTCCGGACCTAGAACGTCGGGGACAAGCACGCACCGGGCGTTGAGCTCGGGGAGCACCGAGGTGCAAAAGTCGCGCTCCTTCTCGTAGTCCGAGAACGTGGGGATGATGAGCTCGACCGGTAGCGTCAGCCCGAGGTTGCGGAGGTTGGTGAGGGCGAGGAACGAGAGCCACAGAAACCGGCCGCCGCCAATTAGGGCGATACCTTTGGTACCCGGAGTGTAGACGTCGGTGGAAAGCAGGGGCGGGAGCCGCTTCATCAACGCCGCGTGCAGCCTTTTAAACGCGGCGACGTTGGCGTCGCTGACGATAAACTTCAGCGTGAGCGCCGGCTTCGAGAACCCTTCCATGGGATCCTTTTTGTTGAACTGGATCACCTGGTCGACGTCGCCTTCGTACTGCGGGCGCGTCTCGGTGAAGAGGTCGAACACCTGGTTCCAGAACTGGTGCAGGTCTTTCACTTTTCCCTTGGCGCCCACTACTGGTTTCTCGTGGTCGGCGGCGGCGGCGCTATTGGTAGTGGTGGCCAGCGTGAACGCGCGATAGTGGTCGCGGATGGTGAGCAGGTGCCAGTAGGTGACCACGGCGATGAGCAAGAGCACGGGGAGCACCACCTTCGTCTTGAACCGGGGCATCGGGGGTCGTGGTGGTGGTGGTGGTGGTGGCGCTTTGGGGGGCTAGAGGTGTCGACGGCGCCCGCGACTGTTTTTTCCGCGATGCCGCGGCGCGACCACCACCGGCTACCGGTCTGACGATTAATAAATGTTATGCTATTCTCGTGATACTTAATATTACTGGAAGAACTGGTGTATCTGATCTATTTAGTGCTGTTTTTGTTGTATTTTTTGGTGTTGTGTTATTTTCGTGTCTTGTGTTCTTGTATTCCCAGATCATGGTGGTGCGCGATGCGCGGTGATTTGCGCCGCTCTCAACCAGGACCACTATATATGAGCTACAACGGTATTGGCCTCCAGAGCGCGCGGGGCTCGGGCACCTCGGGCCACATCCAGACGAACCTTGCCCACTCTGGCGACGACGACCACCGCCCGTACGAGCAGCGCCAGCAACGCGCCGCCCGCCACCGCAAGCACCAGGCGGCGGCGGCGCACCACCACAAGCAGCAACAGGCCCGCGACCGCTTGCGCGACGAACACGCCGCCAAGCGGGCGCTCGAGGTGCGGTGCGCCGAGCTCCGCGACGAGCTCGAGGACGCCGGCGACGACGAGGCGGTGATCGCGGCCAAAGTGGCGCAGCTCCGCGCCCAGTTGAGTAAGGAGTACGACGTCGTCGACTACGTCCCGTTGAAACGAAGACGCCAGCAACCTGAAACAACCCAGCCACGACCATCTGAAACAACCAAGCCACAACAATCTGAAACAACCCAGCCACGACCATCTGAAACAACCAAGTCACAACAATCTGAAACAACCCAGCCACGACCATCTGAAACAACCAAGTCACAACAATCTGAAACAACCCAGCCACATTCAAGCAAATCTCCACCCGACGCCGACAGTGACCACGACTCGAGCTCGCTGGCGGCGGGGGACGCGGCGACGGTGACGGAGGTGCTTTTAAACTTGGCGAAAAAGGATCACGCCAAGGATAAGAAAGCTACCTGAAACCACCAACATCAGGCCACCACCAAACGTCACGTGTTTCAACGTCAACAACATTGATTCTCAATGGATAGACGCCATCCCCGCCGACGATACCGGGTACCAATCACTCAGTAATTCCCTGCTGCACGCTGCTGCTGTCAATCAGACGCTGTCCCGACGAGACGAGTAGACTCTAGCCGACTCAGGATAGCCAGTCTAGCTGGTCTAGTAGCTGGGTCTCGGTTTAGATGAGGTAATTTAGTATGGCTCAACTCAGCTTATCCTATATCTAGCTAACTTAGTCTATGGCTCAGTGTATGGCTCGGTTATGGCTCGGTTATGGCTCAGGGTATCGTTTATAGATACTAATTTTATATAGCCTCATCAATGGTGATTTAACGATAGCGGGTTCTAGCCACAGTTAGATATAGTGTAATCGTTAATGCTAGATCTAATCGATGACAAATGAGATTAGTTATGGTACTAGTAGCTATTCCAGAAGGTCTAGGACGTGCTGGTGTAGCTGTTGATGCTTATGGCGATGGTTAGTCAGGCCAATGTCACGACAATACCAGAACGAATTAATGTAAAGATGAGTCTAGTAGTCATTCGAGGTCTTAAGAACCGATACCAATTCATGGTTATTGGATTGATGGAGCTAGGATTTAGCTTTCGTCGAAGTCGTAAGCATCGTTGTTGCCGGAACCAAGGACAAAGCTAGAAACGTTTTAGCGATTGCCAAGTAGTCGAACGTTGTTGCTAGAACCAACTAACGGTAATTTTGTGGAATTGGTGGTGCTAGGACCAAACATACGCTTGGCATTGTTGCTGGAACCAATCGATGACAAATGAGATTAGTTATGGTACTAGGCGTTGCTAGAACTAATATTGCTAGGACGAAACTTTTTAGCCATTGACCGTTAGCAAACCGCTGTTTACCACAACCAATTCATGGTAGTTTAATGCAATTGGGCGTTGTTTGCTAGAACCAATTAATTCGCTAATGGGCGGAATTGGATATTTAAGCTAGTGCAGAGAGTAGTAACCGTTGCTGGAACCAATGAACGTTGATCGCATTGGTAGTGGCAGCGTAGAAGATAGTAATGGTTATGGGTGGTTGCTGCTAGAACCAAACCACGCGTTAATGCTAGATAGGGATCAATAACTATCCTACTTTAGTAGACTCATCAAGCCCATGCCGCTTGCACTCTCCAATTCTAATGATCGACTTCCATACGGCAAGTCTACATCATTACTAGTCAGGGGGCATATTCGCAGAGGTCGACGGTTGTTGCTAGAACCAAACATGAGAATAGTTATGGTACTAGTCGCCAAACATACGCTTTTGCGTTGATGTTAGAACCAAACACGCCTTTGCGTTGCTTCGATTGTAGTGTATTGTCATCCCCATTTAACTACCATCAACAACGTCTTTTCAATAGCCATCATCCTACTCATCATAATAATCCAATTCATAATTTAAATAAAGAAATAATCGTCTGTTCAGTTTGTTTTTCGTGTTGATTTTACCTCGTTCTGATGTTACCTTATCTTTGGTCTCCCAATTAGGAGTCGCGTCGCGGTCACCGAAAACGTCACTCCTTTGCTCGGAGCGGAACCAGCCACCAACCACCCACCAATTACACCACACCTACGGTAGATTGCCGTCTTTCTGCCCGCCCATGCTGACGCCTCCCATCCCCAGCCGACCTACTAAACCAGCGGCGAAGCCCCACGACGACGCCACCAGCGACAACGGCGACCCCTTAGTCGCGCCACCCCCGCAAGTCCCGCGGCGGCCTAACCGGACCCCCCGCCCCGACAACGAGAATACCACGTCGGAAATCGACTCGGACACTAATGCCAATGCCGATAAACCAATTCCCGAAGTGCCCAGTCGTCCGGGGCGCCGGAAAAACACCTCCGACGACGTCACCGAAAACACCACCGAGGAGGTCACCGCCGACGTCACCGCCGACGTCACCGCCGAACCGGCTCCGCTGAAGCCGTTGGAGCGGGCGCTGCTGACGGCGATGAGCGAGCTGCTGATCATCGACGCCTACGCCGCCACCCCCCATCGAGACCTGATTCCCATCCCCGACCAACTGGGGCTTGCCGGCAACGACAACGACGACGATGGCGACGACGGCGACGACGGCGACAAGACCCCCGGCAACACCGAGCCCCAGGTGTCGATGAAAGTGGACGAGGACGAGCCGATCCCGGGGGGGCCCGAGGACCTGCTGTTTGACGACGACCAGGAAACGGTGAGCCAGGACGTCGAGGACCAGCGTGACCGCAACCATATGGTGCTGACGCTGTCGCCGGCGCCGTCGTCGGAATCCCGATTTGGCAACGCCGAGGCGACGCCCACCGACAACCCCTCAGAAGCCACCACAGAAGAGCCCCAGACCGCCAACTCTTCGTTGAAGGAGGTTGATGCTGTTGCCGCCGACAACTCTTCGTTGAAGAAGGAAGTTGATGCTGCCACCGAGGCTAGCGGGAACGACGCGGCTGAATTAGACCCTGTCGAACCCGTCGATCACGAACCGGTTGAACCCCAGCCCACCCGCAAGCAATCGCTGGAAACGGTGACACTCGACAAAGATGTCGACGCTAAGCCTTTATCAACGTCCGAGGAGATCGAGGGAAAAGTTAACGAGCAGCCTCAGGTTGACGACGATAACTCGGAGGCCCCAGCCACCCGGTCCCTCGATGATATCGAGGCACCGACGACTAACGACGACGCTAACAACGACGACAAACCGACAAAACCTTCTCCACCCAGTGATGGCGACAAACTCGAACCAGCGCCACCGACGGCGACGCCGGTGATTCCTAAACGCCCCCAACGACCTTCCGTCCCCAGTCGCCCGGCCAAGAAGCCTTCCCTTCCCAGTTTGGCAGCGACGGCCGCCGCTGACGAGGCGACGGCGGCGGCAAAACCGAAGGCGCCGCCACCTAAGCCGAAGAAGCTTTCGAGTAAGATTGCCGCGTTCCAAGAGATGTTGAAGAACCCGCAACCGCCAGCGAGACTGGCGTCGCCCCCGAAGGACGAAGGGTCGTCGTCGCGTAAGCTTTCGGCGGATAAGCGCGGGTTCGCTCAAAATCTCCAGGGGATGATGGGCATGGGGGTGCCCTTGCCGGGGATGGCGGCCACCCCAGAAATGCTTCGCAAGTTGAAGTCTCAGGATGACGATGCCGCCGATGACGACGATACCAAGCCGTCGGCGAAAATGGCGGGTCCCAGAAGAGCGCGGGGGCCGAAGAAGCGGCTTCCCAAAGCCCTTGAAGAGGCGAAGCACGCCACCCACACCCCTCGCTACCAAATCTCGACGGGGACGCTTTGGTCAATCACTCCCGCCGCCGAACCGGCGCCGCCTCTCGATTCCCACCGCCCCGATCTGATTGTCTCGGAACGGGGGGTTGAAGAAGACCACATGTCCGAATTGAAAGAGACGGATACGTTGGTTGATGACAGTGACGCCGACATTTTGAACGCGCTGACGGTGCAATCTCACCCCAGCGACGCCGCCGACGCCGCCGATGACGCCGCCGATGACGCCACCGTTGGATCTAGAGAAGGGGTCGCTAACGCCACCGGGGAGCCGACCACCCTCTCGACAAATACCTCCGAAGAGTCTCAGCCTACTGAAGCCCCGAGACCGCCAGCGGAAGAAACTGCCAACGCACCGCATGTACCTCGACGTCCAGGGCGACCCGCCCCTGCCCCCGCCACCACCGAGGACAAGCCAATCCACGATGACACCAACGGGGCGTTTGGCAAGGTGCAGGGCGATATCCCGGGGAGCGACACCAACGGGGCGTTTGGCAAGGTGCAGGGCGATATCCCGGGGAGCGACACCAACGGGGCGTTTGGCAAGGTGCAGGGCGATATCCCGGGGAGCTTCCCCGAAGCGGACCCTCACGGTGACGTTAACCCCGTCACCGGCACTGCCTCTGACGTTGATGATAGCGTCGCTCCTAGTGTCGGCATGGGTTCGCGAGCCACCACTGAAGGGGACTCGATCCGAGGCATGTTCAGAACTGATAGCGATCTTGGTCCTGCTCGCGGTGCGGGTGAAGGCGACTATACCCGCACCCTGACCTATTCATCGGAGAAGCCTGATGGCCTCGTGACTGAGGGCTTCTCTCGCTCGCTGACGTTCGACCAGCCCCCCGCGATGACCACCACCCACGAAGAGGCGGAGGAAGCGCCCGACGGCAACACCGAGACCTCGTCGTTCGAGGAAATCACCGCCGGCGTCGATGACGATCACTTTGTCGAGATCAAAAAACATGAAGATTAGGATCTCCCTCCCATGACCACCCAAAAATCTATTACATTATGCATATGCAAATTACAAATACACATCTTTGTCGTATCCGAATTTACACTGGTAAATTTACGTTTTTCTGGCCTGTTAAATTGGAGTTCTCATTAGATCTGTTCGTTCTTGATGGTCACCATACTCTTGAAATTGATGATTTGGTATCAAAGGAGGATATATCGATAGACTACTAAAAGAGTTTGACTACCTGAGAAGAGTTATACAAAGGCTGAGGGTAGACTAGGAGTTTCTTCTCTAAAGTGGTCACTACGTGAAGTAGTAGTCGCCATTTAAGGTTATAGTGAAGCCATATGGTGTCATGTATTCATCCTACAAATAGCGAGCGCCTTTGCTCATTTTGACCAGACTGAGAAAGCGCTGCCACGCCTGGACGACGTCGGCAGGGTACGCCTCCTTGAAGTTGTAGGTTTGGTCGACCTTCTTTACCAACTTGACGATGGCCTCGATACGGTTTTCAAACGATTCCACGTCCTGAGGGTGGGCGTTCTTGGCGACGTTCTTCTGGAGCAAGCCACTGAGGTTGTCCATGAACGTCGAGAACGTCAGCGGCACCCCAATCACCACCCGAGCAAACTCCGACTGGTGGCAGTCGATAAAGTGGATGAGGTTTTCGCAGGCGACCTTATTCGTCACCACGTCGGTGTCGGTGAGCCCCAAAAGCACCATATTCTTGACCACTTCTTCGAGCACCTCCAGCTTCACTTCGGACGTGAGCAGCACCAACGAATACAAAAACTCGTAGGTCAAGGTGCGGATGACCACCCCTTCGTCGTGGATGTATTTGTGGGGCCCCATTTGGATCACTTTCTTAAACAGCTCTTCGGGGACCATCTGGCTAAACAACACTGGCAACACGGTGTCGGTCAAAAGCGAGATCACCACCGCGGTGCGGTTGTGCAACGCCGTCAACAACGTGCCCACCGCCGCCTCGCGCACCTTCAAATTCACCACCACGTCCATGTAGTGGCACACAAGCTCGAGGAATTGCGCCAATTTGGCGTCGTCGTCGAGTTTGGTGACCAACTGCTTGGCGATGGCAATCATCACGTACACCAGCAGCAACAGCAAATCGTCGTGGCGCTGGTGGAACTTGGCAAGCAATTGCGTCAACATTTCCGGGTTGCGCAAACAGATTTCACTGAGCACTTCGCCCGAGCTTTTGAGCTCCTCGGTGACGTTGTTGCCAAGTTCCGAGATCAGCGCCACCCGTTCGACGATGGTCTCAAACACCTGTTTGCCCGTGGCCGGGTCCACCACCTCGACGGGCCCCTTGAGGGCCATCACCGCGAGCCAGCGGTGTTTAGACAGCGGCGACGTCACGTAGAAGTCGACGAGCACCGGCAACTGCTGCGGGTTGGCCTTGGTGATCAGCCCCACGCAGTACGACACCGCCAGAATCTCGTCTTTCGTCTGCGGGGTCAGGTCCAAAAGGTCGTTGATCTTCGTCGACACGGCGACGCCAAAGTCGGCGGCACACCCGAGGAAGTTCAAGTTGAACACCAGACTCGTCGGCGCCGCTTCCGCCGCTGTCACTGGTTCCGACAACTTGCCGGCCACCGCCACCGTGGCTAGGGCGCGGGCAGCAGCAAACTTCAGCTTGTCGACGCGTTCGGCAAGCTGGTGGTAGAACTGGCCATAGTCGCCGGCGGCCAGTGCCATCGCCCGCACGAGGTCGTACCCGGAGTCCGCCACCGGTTTCTCGTCCAGACTGTTGTTGATAAGCTTGATCACCATGGCCAACACTTCGGGGGGGTATTGGTTGAGCAACGTCAACACCTTGAGCTCGTCGTCGGCGGTACGCGCGTGCGACGCCGACACGAGGCGTAACACATTTTGCACCACGGCCTGGGTATCGATGTCGTGGGTGTGGCCGTGGCTAAGCAAGTGGTAGAGGAGGCGCAACGCGGCGGTGCACACGGCCTCGTGGTTGGAGATGATGAGCCCCGTCAACTGGTGGATGACGTGGCGCGCCTGGGCCTCCAGAAGCTTATCGCAGATGTAGAATAAGCTTTCGAGAGTGGTGACGACGTTGGTTTCCCCCGCCAACTGGGACACAATCAGATCCACCGCCGGCTGCGTCCACTCGCCGGCGGTGACCCGCGACACAAGCACGGCAAGACAGCGGATGGCAAGCTGGATCAAGTCCAGCGAGTACTTTTTGTTGGCGTTGGCGATCTTCTCCTCGAGATTGGCGGCGATCTTCTCCACCCGGGGGGCGTCGGCGATGGCGCCGCCGTCGGCGCGGTCAAATAAGCTGGTGAGCACCGAGATCAGCTCGCCAATGATGTTGAACAGCTTGTCGTCAAGATTCGCGATCAAGTCGTCGAGAATAATCAACATCAGGTCGCGGTCGACGTTGGCTTCGTCGACGGCAAACCGGAAGAACGCGAGGACGTCCAACGAGTTCGTCGGGTGTTTCAGCTTGGCGAACACGGCGACGGTGTCGTGGGTGAGCTCGGCGTCGTTGACGACTTCGACGAGCTTCAACGTCACCCCCAATTGGCCCGGTTTGGCGAGCAATTTCGTCAGGGTGAGGTGGACGACGTCGGGGACGATGTTGACGTTGCCGTGGGTGATCAACGCCTCCACCGTCTTGATGGCGACGTGGCTCACGTGCTCGTTGTCGTCGGTGATCGGGGGGACCGGAACCAGCCGTCCCAACGCGCCGAACCGGGTGGCGGCCGCCGCCAACAACTCGCACGCCTTGGTGCGCACTTTCCACAGCCCGTCCTCGTCGCCGTCGTCGCCGATGTCGTCGTCGTCGCTGAACTCGATGTCGTCGCCGTCGCTGTAGCTGTCGTCGTCGTCGCCAAACGGCTTATACCGGAGAAACCGCTCGCAGATCGCCACCACCTCGGGTTCCACCAGGGCCAAGTCGACGCAGCCCGGCAGCCCCAACACCTGGGTGAGCAACTCAAGCAGCCGCTCGACGGTGTGGGTGTGGGCGTTGACCTGGTCGTAGTCGGTGTCGTCGATGTCGACGGGGTCGAGGTCGCGTTTAGCGAACAGCCACACCACGTCGATGGAGGCGTCGCCGAGGTGGCGCGTCGCCAGCTGCGCCGCCACCAACGTCGAAAGCAACGCGTACTGGACGGGGCGGTGGTGGTGCTGGCGAAGGATGCTGGCGGCGGCGGCGTCGAAGTCGGTGAGGTAGTGGCACAAGTAGCCCACCGCCACCACCGCCCGCCGCCCCACCAACTTCAGCGTGTCGTCGCCGCCGTCGCCGGCGATGGCGATGTCGATGAGTCGCAGCACGAGACGGCTGGCCTCGCTCGGCGTGAGCACGTACCCGTACAGGCGGATGGTGTCGGTGACCACCTCCATGGCGTCGAGCGACCGGGCGGCGTCGGGCTCGGCGAGCGCCATGAGCGTGTCGGCCAACACCCGCGCCAGCTTGGCGTCGAGCTTGCCGGCGGCGCCGGCCTGGATCAACCCGCGGAGCGCCATCGTCGGCACCGTGGTGGTGAAACCCGGTCCCGGCTGGTGGTGGCGGTCGGCGGTGATCATGGCGTACAAGTGGCGTGCCACCTCCACCACCATGTCGATGGGTAGGAAAGTTGTCAATGGCGCCACCAGCTTCACCGCGTGCAGCTGGACGTCGGGGATGGGGTCCTTGATGAGGTCGTACAACTTGGGGATAAAAGTGGCGACGTTTTTCGACGCGATCTGGGTTTCCTGGAACGGCGCCAGCGTCACGTACTTCTGGAAGTCCTGGAGCGCCATGAACCGGATGTCGGGGTCGACGTCGACGGCGCCGTCCCGCAATTGGGTGAAGTTGATCTCGGCTAGTGACATCGGGTGGCGGGGTCACTGGTTAAAGCGCGCGCGCGAACATAAATAGGGAGACCAAACACAGACAGGATTTCTAGGGATAAAAATTTATGAGATAAATAGATCAAAGTTTAATTTAAGTAAAAATATTGAAGATTGATGGTTGTGTTTAAAAATAATGACATCGACGTGATTCGAACACGCGCATCTTACGATAACAGAAACCCCAACCTCACAGTCGAGAAGCTTGAAAGCTTGAGTCTGCCGCCTTAGACCACTCGGCCACAATGCCAATTATACGATTTTTTGTGGGGTGGTTTGTCATGTCATAGTAGACAAAGAGGGGAAGAGTAACTCTGGTGTAGAGTTGAAATATTGGCAGTTGACCTACCTGAGAGCCATGTCTTGTATACCCGCAATATAGCCAGGGTGTCATTTTTGAAACAAACGCGATCTGTGTATTATAAATCACCAATTGACTTGGCAAGAATGGAACCAATCTACTGATAAATTTGTTGTTTTCATGCTATTGATGTATAGGTACGCTGGATCTTTAGTTCATATCAATTATGCCATGTTGAGTGGTATCCCCACAAGGTACGACTTAATGAAATAGACAACCATGACCTCCAATCGTAATCGAAGTGATTGTTTTGAATAAAGAATCTAAGAGAGATATAGCTTCAGCATACTAACATTGATTAAAACTCGAGTCGACTACGTTTTCGAGGTTTTGAAAACTTCATATTTAATTAAATTATGGAATAACAAAGATTTTTGGACCCTTACTCGATATCACTTACGCAAATGACTTGACATCCAACTCGAACCAACAACAACAGAGCCTTAACAATGTGTATGAAGTGGACCCAGCGTTGGATTTATCTCCAGACCGTCCACTTTCGTTTCAGCCACTTCACATCGACTTCGCCTTGAAGCTGCGCGAGCTTGGCCAACGAATTTACACAAAACTTGCCGAAATGAATTACGAACAGTCTGTAACTATCAGTGGCATCTTTGACCGTACTCCAAAAATCACTGATGACGAAAGATCCAGTTTGGATCGTGTTCTTAGAGGGAGATTTTTCCAAGGCCAAATAAAACTCAGTTCCAAAGACCTGGAGGAGCTCCAGTAGCGATATTTCAACGTTTACAAAAATAAGCTCAGTGAAGCTTCAGAAAAGGTAAAAAAGACATTGAACTTGCTCCTCCACGTCACACGTGGTGAAAATAGTTTTATCTACATGTGCCAGCTGGGTCTCGCGAACATCATTCTCATACTCTTGGATGATGGTCCCATGAATTTGGCAGCTGTAACAGTCTAAATGAGTGTGTATGATATGAATAAATAGTTCTGATGAGCTTGTGACAGTAGGTGAGTAGTATATACGACTCATGTCATTCACTTCAATGTATCATAAATTTTTTTTTTTCTGTTTTTTTTTTTGTTTTTTGTTTTTTTGCATCAAAGACGATCAACTAGTGTAGATTAACGCCCTAGCCATCAATCGGCTGGTAATCCAGTTGATTACCCATACTTCTTAGTCCATAGCATGCCTTTCCTTGCTCCTTTGTCCTTCCTTGTCAGACTTACCCAACCGATCTCGTCCGCCACCTATCTCAAATCTGTTGGGTCATGCCTCCCAGAAAGAAAAGAGACGATTTATATAAGTTAATTACTACGTTCACCTTGTTGGTCAACCATGCTCGCATTCATGCTGGCAATCATGCTGGCAATCATGCGGGGAATCATGCTGGCTTACGAATTGCGCCGCCGGGGCAAAGAGTTCTCGAAGTTGATGGCTCTGGCTACCGAACTGGAAGACGCCAAAGTGAAGGCGTGCTTTGATCTGATTGCTTACATCGAGTCTTTGCCAGCGAACATCGTTCGTAACAGTGATTTAAGGGGATGGGTGCTGCCAAAGTCTATGACGGTAAAGCTTAAAAACATGAGATTTCTTGTGAATTTGACG
Source organism: Diutina sp. Y7414 (assembly GCA_037042415.1). Taxonomy (NCBI): domain Eukaryota; kingdom Fungi; phylum Ascomycota; class Pichiomycetes; order Serinales; family Debaryomycetaceae; genus Diutina; species Diutina sp. Y7414. Next base: position 51,853 of record JAXQKI010000053.1, read on the forward strand.
CTATGCTTGCGGGATGACAGATTTTATTTCAGTCTTAGGCGCAGAACGTACTGGGAAATCGTTTCATGGGTATTTCACCTTCCTAGGTCGTTCGCTGAGTTGGCTGGGAAGATGTTGGCTGATTTATGGCGTTGTAATCCTGACTGGCCTGCGGCATTTTTCGAGAACCTAGCGTCTCGGGCCACCTTGGAGGTCATAGACTCGTACCTTCAGCACGTTGTCAAGCTCCCCCAACTTACGGAATTTGAAATCAACCTGATCGCTGATATCGTCCTTGCTTATAAGGGAAACGTTTGGCGGAATGCCGTGACGGCGGTTCTTCAATTGGCCATGGACCCTGTGATCAAGGCCAAGATAATTTACGCAATTGGCGATGCCGCCGACCCTTCTGGTGCCAATGTTTTGATGGCTGGTTCTGGGGAATCGAGCGCCGCCACTCCTTCCCCTACTGAAAGCACGGCGTCGGTTGGCATGACCGTTGCCGAACTCGGTCCCCGCAAGAGACGTGCTGTTGCGGCTGAAGGCGAAGATGAGCAACGTTGCCATTTTAGAGTGAAGCGTCCCACCCCTCGTTTGGTTCATCAATACGTTTTCGACAACTGCGAATTCCACTTCTACCCCGGTGATGACGACACCAACGTGCCGGGCATCAACCCGTCTGACAACGATCTGTCTGGCAACAACCTGTCTGACACTGGTTCTTAGACCATGAGGTCTTTGAATAGTGTCCAAAATTTTAAGTAGTTTTTAGTTTGTTTGTGAAATTGAAAAAATAAGTCCAAACCACACCAAGAACGTAGTTAATGGATACTAACACCAATTGCACAAAGAATATAGGGAAAGATACAATTGCAGATAAATCTTGACCATAGCTTTTCTCTTTATTGATTCGGGGTGTATCGTTATCGATGCTGTGCGATTCTAAGATACAATCAATATTCTCGTCACTTTTCAGTAACTTACAATACATCTTGTCCAAGAAGCAACGAATTCACATCTAAATGACCTCTCATTTGGTGGAATAATGCCAACTTTTCCCGATTGATGGTCTCTGTGTATTGTAAGTCCAAGCAGAAGCGAGTGCTTATTGAACTGCAGATATACATTAAGCAGCATGATCCAAGACGGGCAGCCATGACTTTATTGTAGCCATTTACGAAGCAGTGATTGTGACCCATGCTAGAGATTGCTAACGCAGCATTTTAGTATAATGTCAATCATCAAATCATACATAAGCGTAGTTTAAGGCGTACCCCTGTGTCACCGTGCCGTCGCCTTACTCCGTACATAGTGGATCAAAAGTGTACCTGTCTCATCGTGGCTTCGGTGCTTATCAGGTGACCGGTACCGGCGCCGGTGCGGCACAGCGAAAAAAGTTATGATTCACATGTTATCGCGCGCCGCGCGCGCGAGCCAATCACCTCTGAGTCATAGTCAGCACCTCACTCACAACCACCGATTGCCAACAGTATCCGTAATAACAAGAGGTTTATCGTGAAATATTGAATCACAAAAACCACCAAGTGAATTACTTTACCTCATTTTTAGCTTTCTTCCTCAGTTTATCGGTGGGGGGGGGGCGACGGCTGACTCATAGTCGGGTCGCCGCGCCGCGCCGGCGCGCCGGCGCCGGCATACAGGCGCCAGCATAAAAAGCCGGGGGTTGAAAAATTACACTTTTCCCACCACTCACCACGCCACTCCACCGCCAGAATGCTTAGAGCCCGGCGCTTGCTAGCCACGCGCGCGTTCGACGTCCCCGCCGAGTATGCGCTGAGAACCCCGCCCTACGCGAAACTCGTCGCCACCTTGGAGCGGGTGCGCCGCCAGTTGCCGGCGGCGAAGTTGACGCTTGCGGAGAAGATCTTGTACGCGCACTTGGTCGACCCCGACGAGCTGTTGGCCGGCGCCCACGGGGTCGGCGACATTAGGGGCCAGCGCTACCTAAAGCTTAACCCCGACCGGGTGGCGATGCAGGACGCGCTGGCGCAGATGGCGCTCCTCCAGTTCATGACGTGCGGCATGCCGCTGACGGCGGTGCCGGCGCTGATCCACTGCGACCACTTGATCGTCGGCAAGGACGGCGCCGATGACGACTTAAAGGCGCTGATCGCCACCAACAAGGAGGTGTTTGACTTTTTGCAGCTGTGCGGCGCCAAGTACGGCATCCAGTTCTGGGGCCCGGGGCTGGGGATCATCCACCAGATCGTGCTTGAGAACTTCTCCGTGCCCGGGCTCATGATGTTGGGCACGGACTCGCACACGCCTAACGCCGGCGGCTTGGGCGCCATCGCCATCGGCGTCGGCGGCGCCGACGCCGTCGACGCCCTCACGGGGACGCCGTGGGAATTGAAGGCGCCCCGGGTGTTGGGGGTCAAATTGACGGGGAAATTGTCCGGGTGGACGCTGCCGAAAGACGTCATCACCAAGCTCGCCGGCATGGTGACCGTACGCGGCGGCACCGGCTACATTGTCGAGTACTTTGGCGACGGCGTTAAGCTGTTGCTGTGCACGGGGATGGCGACGATCTGCAACATGGGCGCCGAGATCGGCGCCACCACGTCGACGTTCCCCTACCACGAGGCGCACCGGCGCTATCTTGTCGCCACGGGGCGCGCCCCGATCGCCGCCGCCGCCGACGCCGCGCACGCCGCCGGGTTTTTGGGCGCCGACGCCGGCGCCGACTACGATAAAGTCGTCGAGATCGACTTAGCGACGCTCGAACCCCACGTCAACGGGCCGTTCACCCCCGACTTGCTGACGCCGATCTCGCAGTTTGGCGCCAAGGCGGCGCAGGAAGGGTGGCCGCTGACGGTGCTGGCGGGGCTCATTGGCTCGTGCACCAACTCGTCGTACCAGGACATGCTGCGGGCGGCGCTGCTTGTGCGCCAGGCCGCCGCCGCCGGGCTTAAGCCCAAGATCCCGTTTTTCGTCACCCCGGGGTCGGAATTGATCCGGGCGACGATCGAGCGCGACGGCTTGGTGAAGACGTTCGAGGATAACGGCGCCGTGGTGCTTGCCAACGCCTGCGGGCCCTGTATCGGCCAGTGGGACCGTACCGATATCGATAAGCTGCTGACGGCGACCAACGCCATCTTCACCTCGTTTAACCGTAACTTCAGGGCTCGTAACGACGGCAACCGCAACACGATGAACTTCTTAACCCTGCCGGATATGGTGACGGCGATGATCTATTCCGGCGACGCCAATTTTAACCCCGTCACCGACTCGATTACTAAAGAGGATGGCACTCAGTTTAAGTTTGACCCGCCGCAGGGGGACGAGTTACCCTCGGATGGCTTCATCAAGGGGCGCGCCCAGTTCTACCCGGACCCGCTGCCCCGGCCCAAACCGGAAGTCGCCGTCAACGTGCTGCCGCTGTCGGACCGCTTACAACTTTTGGAACCGTTTAAGCCCTGGAACGGCGACGAACTCGAGACGACAGTATTACTCAAAGTGGAAGGTAAGTGCACTACCGACCACATCTCCGCCGCCGGCGCCTGGCTTAAATACAAGGGCCACTTAGAGAACATCTCGTACAACACGTTGATTGGCGCCGTCAACCAGGAGACGGGCGAGGTCAACAAGGCCTACGACCTCGACGGCACCAGCTACGGCATTCCCGAGCTCATGATCAAGTGGAACCAGGAACAGCGCCCGTGGGTCGTCGTCGCCGAACACAACTACGGCGAAGGGTCGGCGCGGGAACACGCCGCTCTCTCGCCGAGATTCTTAGGTGGCCAGATGATCTTGGTGAAGTCGTTTGCCCGTATCCACGAAACCAACTTGAAGAAACAAGGGATGTTGCCGTTGACGTTTGCCGACGAGGCCGACTACGACCGCCTCTCGCTGGGCGACGTATTGCGGACGTTGAACTTGAAGGAGATGATCGCTAGCGATGGCAACAACGGCGGGAGCCTCACGGTGCGGGTCACGAAGCGCGACGGGTCCCACTTCGACATCGAGTGCAAGCACACCATGTCCAAGGACCAGGTCGATTTTTTCAAGGCGGGGTCGGCCATCAACCACATCGGCAACCAAAAGAAGTAGCATGCATAGTACAATATATTAAACATAGACTGTAACGATTTAAGATGAACCCAGTAGAGGATTTTAATTACGGAGACTGATTATATCTTCAGGTAATCAACAGCGGTAATTTGTCATTTCAAGTGCAAATACAATATTTGCAAGGTCTATAACGTTCAATTTATTGATAGATTTAACGACGAATTGGTTTTAGCCAGTGCCTGGTAGTGTGCCCGTTGTTACTAGAACCAATTACTGACAAGTAAGCTAAGGTAGAAGGTTATAGCCAGTGCTAGATGATAAAATCGTTGTTGCTAGAACAAATTAGTGATTACTAAATTGATGAAAGTGAGATTTAAGATTGCAGTGAGTTGTTGTTGCTAGAACCAATTAACGGTTATTAAATTAATGGGGGTGGAATTCAACTACTTCAGGGAGTTGTATTTGTTGTTGCTAGAACCAATGAATGACACATAAGGTTTTAGGCAAGGTAGAAGGTATTCATAAGTGCCAGATAGTAAAATCGTTGTTGCCAGAACCAATTGAAGGTTATTAAACCTACGGAAGTGGGATTGAAGCTATTGACAGGAAATGTACCCGTTGTTGCTAGAACCAATCAATGGTTATTTGATCGTTGGGACTTGTAATTAAGCTATCGTAGGGTGTATTAACTGTTGCTGCTAGAACCAATTGATGGTGATTTAATCGATGATAGTGAGTTTAGCCAGTGCCAGAGAGTGTAGCCGTTGTTGCCAGAACCAATTAGTGGCTACTAAATCAAAGTAAGTGGACTCAAGCCATTGCAGGGAGTTGTAATCGTTGTTGCTAGAACCAATTAATGGTTATTTAAGAGATGATGGTGGCTGCCAGTGCCAGAGTGTGTAGCTGTTGTTGCTAGAACCAATTGAAGGTTATTAAGTCTACGGATGTGGGATTCAAGCTATTGCAAGGAGTTGTAATTGTTGTTACTAGATCCAATTGAATCGATGGGGTTGAACTCAATAATTGTCAGGTAGTCGAACCGTTGTTGCTAGAACCAATTATTGGCTATTTTGTTCAAGAGGGTGGGTTTTGACTGACAGGCAGTAGATTCGTTGTTGCTAGAACCAATTACTGGTTTTTTCGTGGGTGGGTGTTGCTGCTAGAACCAATTATCTACAAATAAAACAAGTAATGGTGCTAGTAGTCAATGGGTGGCTTCCGCTATTGGTAGTGTACGAAACCGTCTCGTACTGAGCCGCACGGGCATCAACACTCTTCCAAAAACACCCCACACGACTTTAATTGACCAAAAAGAGTTTCTAAGAGTCCACTCAATCAGTCCTTTAGTAGCGTAGTTTCAAGTGATCGAACGGGAAATGATGCCATCTTTAGAGTATGGTCGAAATCAAAAGCCAGTGATTTTGCTAAACCATGGAGCCAACCCAGACCTACTAAGCTAACAAATCAATTTGGTAGATATCATAGAGACGTTAGTGTGGAGGCAGTTTGTCGTTGAGAGAGCTGACCACTCCCAGCAACCTGCTTCTCAATCAGTTTACAAATCTCTCAGTCGTCATTCCCATCTCTACACCATTGGTTATTGATAGCGCTAGAACCAAACATACGCATCGGCGTTGATGCTAAAACCAATTAGTGGTTAAATAACATGTGGGTAATAGTCGTAGCCAGTGTACCCGTTGTTGCTAGAACCAACTAACTACAAATAAAACGAATGACGTACTTGTAATCAATGGGCTTTGGTGCTAGAACCAAACATGAGCTTCGTGAGCCGCACGAACATCAACACAAGTAGATCTTCAGAAGAGGGCTAAAATTGAATGCAGTATAGTAATTTCAAACCTTTTGTAGCTTAACTTCAATTGGTTGGACGCGAAATGATGCATTCCCCCAAGTATAGCCGAAACCGATGGTGGTTGATCTAGCTGGACGAGCCACAAGTACCAAACAGACGCTTACTAGACGTAATAATAACTATGATGGAGGTAGTCTGAAGCGGTTTGTCGTTGAGAGAGCTGACCACTCCCAGCAACCTGATTCTCAATCTGCTTACGAAATTCTGCTCACTTACCAGTCCCCTGTCTACACCATTGTTTATTGATAACGCTAGATCAACTTCACAAAAGCGACCCCTCCTGATACCCGACGGATTAGCCGTGCGGACACCAGTAGTAGTCTAGACCAAATAATTTAATGATCCCACAGATTCTGAAACTTATTAGTGTCTACTGATACGAATAAATCCAGTGATCACAAACTTTTCACCCGTTTAACCGTTGTTGAGGCTCGGCTCTCTTGCTGATATTTACTATAGTTGTTCGCGGTACCCCATATTCCCATGACTCATAACGAGTCATCTCGGTACTATACCTCCGATTAGGGGCTCCCCCCTCACACCACTCACAGTAAAAGAAAAGCCAGTTTAAACCACAAACTCATATGATCTAATCACTACAACTGTCATCCACTACCACCACTACCACTGGTAGTAACTGTGGGCATCCGGTGGTCCGTGTCCACCTCATACCGTTTTTCCGGGCCGGTACCGGACATGCAAAATCTCAAACGCTCACCTACCCGCGCACAATTTTCCACCACCGACTTTTTCCTCCTCCACACTACTTCACACAACCCATCCACCCCCCATCCAACCCCTATCTTCGATGATTCGGACTGTTCTCAGACAGGCTGTGCGGAGCAAGCTGCTGCTGCTGTCGACCTCGGCATTAGCGTACAAGCTGTTGCACCGCAACCAGAAGCGCCCGCCCCTCCCCACGTTTGAAGCGCCCAACTGGCTGGCGGAAGAAGCGGTGCTGTCGATCCTCTACGAGACCCCCGTCCCCTCTAAAGCTCCCCGCAAGCAACACGTGCTCAACTGTCTCGTGCAAAACGAGCCCGGGGTGTTGTCGCTGGTGTCGGGGACCCTCGCCGCCCGTGGCTTTAACATCGACTCGTTGGTGGTGTGCAACACCGAAGTTAAGGACTTGTCGCGGATGACAATCGTGTTAAGAGGCCAGGACGCCGTCATCGAACAGGCGAGACGCCAGATCGAGGACTTGGTCCCCGTCTACGCCGTGCTTGACTACACCAACGCCGAGACCGTCAAACGTGAGTTATTGATGTGCCGGGTCTCATTGTTGGGCCCGGAATACTTCCAGGACCTCATCGCCCTGCACAAAGTGCAAGTGAACGAAGGGCTGGCCATCCCCGACTTGGGCGCCAAGGAATCGCAGTTCCACCCGCTGAACTTGGCCCCTTCGGAAGCGTTGCGCCAAAAGCACAACCACTTGGACCACATCACTACCCTTACGGAGAAGTTTGGCGGTAAGGTCGTCGACATCTCCGACCACAACGTCATCGTCGAGTTGCTGGCGAAGCCGTCGCGGGTGTCGCTGTTCATCCAGCTCTTGCAACCGTTTGGCATTTTGGAAATCGCCCGCACGGGGATGACGGCGTTGCCGAGAACTCCCTTGGAAGGCGTCCAAGAAGACGACGATGCCATCGACGCCGCCGACATCGTCGACGCCTCGCAATTGCCCCCTGGTTAAACACTCATATAAATCATATAGCTACGACCCCGTCGTAAATACCACGTAATGTTATTAGGTTTACTACTATTATGAGTTAAATAAGAATTCGTTTTACAGTAAATGATATATTCGACATTTTAAAGTCTGTTAAAGTGTCACCTATTTGAGGCTGTGATGAGGTTATATGAAAGAATAGGGTAAGAGGAGAGTCTAATACCTGTTTTGTAGCCTAGACAATGGATTAAAATTTTACTACCGATGTGATGACAATCTTCAACTGTTTATACTTCCAAAGTAATATGTGATAATCGTGGTTCATTTAGTCTCGATTAAGAGACTAAGCCAGGGTTAAATCATAAGTGGCTCTACAAGTACTAAAGGACAATGTATGGAACTGAGTGATAATTGCTCGATGAGTGTATTATAATAATTCGGGATCTAAATCTAATGGATGATGTCCAAGGAAACCTGAAGCTGGCATCAGGGTGAACTCGACACCAGTGACGTCGCCTATCAACTCAAAATGTTCGAGTCTGGTCGGGGTTTTAAACTTTAATTTTCCCCAGGAAGGCATTCTCTCTGAACGCGATAGCCCATCCTTTATCGTCAATTGTTTGACGGTTGGTGGTATTGAGATGCCATGCTGATAATGGTCAAGTCCTCCTCTGATTTCCAAGGCCCTAAGCCTACCACACTCAAGTAATTCAGGTACAACTGAACTGTACTTGTCAGAGGGTTCCGCCAATACCAACGAAAGCTTCTCAACCATCGACGGTACTCGATCAATTTCAAAACAAGTTAACTCTTTGCATACGACGCCAGGGATGCTAATTGACGGTAGCATAGAGCTGAACACTCTGGCTGTGATATCTGTGGCGAAAGGAATCCTGCAATCTCGAAGGTGCACCGTGTCAGCTGTGAATTTTAGTCGGTTTGGATCCATATCACTCAATGAAACCAATTTCATGGGTTGTTGAAACACCACATCTTGTGGCAGCCCGTATAGGGTAACTTCCTGAAGGTTCGGGAAACCCTGCTCGAATGGAAATGGTATTGGGTACTCTTCCGATGCCGCGTAGGTCAAACTTACTAAGCGGGGTAGGTGGACACTGAGATCAAAAGTTTGCCACAAATCTAGGCGGGTGAGGTTGGGGCAATCGATAGTCACCGATGTCGCTCCCAGAATGTCCAGCTTGATAAGTCTGTCAGACTTCACGAACACTGAGCGTGTATCGGGGTCTGACTCTCGCTTCGTCTCACCAATGTAGGTAAACAATTTGAGCTGAGAGGGTACACCTTTAACCCCTTTATAGGACGTTATCGTAAGGTCGACCAAGTTCGGGGGCAATGGATAATCCTCAGTGAGTACTTCGTCAATTCCACAAGACAAAGTTGTCAAATTTCGAAACTGGTCCACGTTATCAACTATAATAGTGGAAATTTTGAGGACTTGGACTTGCGCGAGTTGCGTAAATGGGATGTCGTAAGTGTCGAAGTTACAAAAGTCCCATTCCGGTAGGATCTCAAGGCGCTCGAGCTTTGAAAACTCGACATTTTCCCCCAACTGGTAGTCATCTACCGTAAGCTCTTGCAACTGCTCCATTCGTTGGCCCAGGGGGATCGCGACGTTGCTGGCTGACTCCAACTGTGACCAGGGTAAATTGGATATTGCGTATCCAGAGATATGTTTGAGATTTGGAAGCGTAGATGCATCAATTATTCCCGAGTTAATTTTAATTGAAATAACCAGTTGAGGCAAACTTACGACTTCGTCTTCTAGGAGACAATCGGCCTCAAAACGGGTGAGATTAGTGAAGTCAGAAAACCACAGCTGCTCCCACATGCAGTCCTTAAATTGAAGGTGGGTCACAGTGATAGGGATGCGATGAAAAGCGACGACTATTCTCTCTAGACAAAGCTTAGTCAACGTGGTACCAAGGAACTTGAGGTCAGGATGAGAGAGATGGGAGTATCTCCCCCCCTGGTCTATGATCTCTAGTTCCACCAGTTTGACAGTCACCTGTTCGAGATACCAAAGCATTAATTCCACGTTGGCCAAAGTACAAGTCACTCGGATGTGGCAAGGAGGAAGCCTGGCCAAAGTGTCAAAATGGATCTTGTTAGGGTCACCCATAGTGACATAGTTCGCCGTCACTTCGACCTTGTGCTCATCAAGGTATTCGGCGATCTCGTTGGCATAGGATGAGGATTCCAAGGCAATATAGAGCATACACACTGAAGGGATGTCCACCAATGAAAAGATATATCGGCCGATTTCAATGGGGAGACCCGCCAATGAAGTCATGGCGTAGTTATAAGTGAAGGGCTCGTCACTCATATTTGCCGGGTGAACCATGACTAGTCAATCAAGATTTGAAACGGGATGATCACGGTGTCAATGGGGAGATATTTGCCAGACTATAACTTGCTCAAAGTCCTGCTTTTTCGAGCCAGATTAACATTGATGTTGTGAAAGAGTATAGCCCGCTGTGGTGAGAGTCGCGTGTGTGCGGCGCACGAAAAGGAGACGCGTCACTACCAACGCATACCCTATACTTTGAGGTTCCAACTTTCGCCATCTCTGAGAAACCAAAGAGCGGCAAATTGAGTCAAGACGAAGAACTTCATCGTTTGAGTCCCAATTGCATTAGCTTAGCTCAATGTAATGATGACTATTTCGAGGAGCTAATTGAAATCCGATTGATATCAACGATATCATCAGGAATTGCATTACAAGAGGGTAAAAACATCGATTGGAGTCTTACCGATCCCGTTGAAGTAGTGAAGTTCAGTCAACACTCGAAGGAGAGCTTCAACGAGTAGAAGCCTCGGGATCCTTTGCTTCGTGGTTTCAATCCCAAATACTTAAGTGAAGGTGGTTGCGATAAGGTTAACGATAATTTACGAGATTCTGGAAAACGTGGACCTGAAAGTAAGCCCTTTTTCAGCGAATATGGCCATCACTGGTGATCGTGATTAAGATATTAGCACAAGGCAGGACCATCAGGCCTCACGGCGCTCTTGATAAGAGCTATGATGGACGTAGCAATAAGCTGTAAAAGACTCAACTGGTCATGATGGAGAGATTGTTTAGAATGAAATCAGTTTCAAGTCAACTTCGTTTCAAGCGAGGACCTCAGCTAAGAAGATGCTGCCTTTTGATTGTGATCGGTGAGTGCGGCAGACTACAATCAACTAGCCGTTTGAATCGGCTTCACCAATCCACCATGCTTCAAAACCAACTCTACAGAAAACCAAGAACCACTTACAAGTGAATGAGAAAAGATTTTATAGTGGGTTACCTGTATGCTACGTCACCATAGCTCCACTTTCCTTGCGGCGCCAGGGAGGCGGTTGCTAATTAAGACTTAGAGCTCCTAACGGAACAAATCGAATCACGCAAGAAAACAGTGTGTTTAACACTGTCACTATCCTTAATGAGGGTCAAGGAATTTTACACCACAAACGTTGTACGCTTTGCAAGAAGATATCCTAAGCCCCAGCTTTTTCATCTGTTTCAAGAGGGAAATGATGATGTTGTTAATGAAGACGAGGTACTTGTTTTTGACAAATCGTTTAAGTTTGAATATGAATGCCCCGACATTTTGGAAAAATTCAAATGTGAATACCACGACATGTGTGCAAAAAGTCAATGGCCTCATGATGACAATACGTATGATCTCCATTTCAAATTCATCAGTATCACGGTTGATACTGAAACGTCGACTATATTTTTTTACCCGAACCTCACGGGGCGCCCCTCTTCAAGAACACCCCCGGAAGCTCTTCTTTCAATTGATTGCAGTGATATCTCAATTGCTCCATCTAGTAATGAGTCACCCCTGATGAATACTATCTGGAAGGCGGCCACGGTATTGGCGTACTCGCATTTGAAAGGTGATGTATTTGGCTTTGTACCCGATTTTGAATTGAGTATTCTACCAAACTTTTACTACAACAAGGTACACATTATCTTTCGCATGGCTTTAAAAACACGGTTCATATCCTTCTCGTACTTACTGCTAACGGCGGCGCGGGATTTGAGAGACATCGCCACTGATACTTTTGTAATTGACTCGGTTGACGACGATATTGGTTCCCCAAGACTTTGCGAGATTTCAGCGAATGATGCCAATGAAGTATCCCCTGGATTGTTCTACCGTATTTTCAGTGCCCACACACAAGATATGGCTCCCGTCCCTACAAGCAACCTTGAAAACTATGTCATCAAAGAGAAATTGCTTCCTTTTCAACGTCAAACAGTTGACTAGATGTTACAAAAAGAAAACTTGCAATACAATCAGCAGACGTTGAAGTATGAACTGGTGGCTATTGCATTGCAAGAAGAAATCCAAATCATAAAGGACTTTTCGTTAGGTAGTATCGCTGTTGATTTGAAGATGATTGGTCGACTTCTTTGCAGATTACTTTCAAACATCTGTTTGGGTGGCAAGTGGCTAAGTACGGTAGCCAACCAAGTTTCTTATACAACAAGTATACTGCCCAAACTGCAACGTTTAAGGCAGCAGCAAAAGCCATTTGCCACTGGATTGACAATGCACATAGTTGGCTCCTCCCAGCGGCACGAGTCATGCTTGTTGAAGTTGTGGGACTCAGTAAAATGCTCGAGGTCGCTTCCACTGTCTTTATCAGCCAAAGACCCCAACACGAGTTGCAAAAGCATCATCAAGTTACAAATGGCAAAATGGTCCCTGCCGCACGTACCACCTTGATTGTTGTGCCTAATCGGTCACTATGTGAATGGGTTCTGGCATTCGAAAGATTTATTCCTCTGCTTGTGACTACGGTCTATAAAGGCGTCAATTGTTACCCCAGACTTGGGAATAGGCCGCTGCGCATTGCCGAGTATCTTCTGAGTCACGATGTTGTCTTTGCGTCCTATGATATTATTGCTCTGGAATTGGATCATGGTAGGTATTCTTTCAAGCAACGATATTCTTGGGAAGGTATCAAGAGACTTGGTGAAGACAGTAAATCAGCCACCAAACGATCACGCCCAACTGAGCTGATGGGCATTCCGCAAGGCTCTTTATACTCAGAATTGTCCAGTTCTGATGACAATGATAGCAATAATGAAACTCCAAAAGAACGTGGGCTGCCACTTATGGATATCCAGTTCTGGCGCGTGGTCGTGGATAGATGCCAAACCACCCGCTCGATCTATGAAGAGACCCGAGTACTTCAGTTTGTTGCATTAGTCCCCAGACATCACACATGGTGTGTTGTTGTATTCCCTCTCAAGTTTCTGCTTGAGGATCTCCATCTGCATTTGTCAATACTTCAGTGTCCCGCATTCAATGACTCTAAGCCAGTGTGGGATATCTTGAAGAGCTGTCCCCTTGAATTTGTCCGATTTTTCTCATCGCTCGCAATCTGTCACACGTATGTACTGGTTTTCGATCAGATTACACCTTCGGTACCGCGTTCGTCAATGAACCCATGATGTGATTTATCAGTCGTATGATAATATGTATTGGGTGTGACGACAGGGGCAGTAAGCGGAGTTTCACGTACCATCTGTTTTCTAATTCAATGTCTAATCATTACTCCTGTAGCTAATTGTAGTTTCTCTCTTTATACGCAGTTAGGGGTTCTTGTCGCCACTGATGATTTGATGCTAAGGTTACGGTACGGCTCTTATTTGTGCCGTGTCGCCATAATACACAATATACCCTACGGATGTATGGTTTATGGAATCTTATATTACTTGCTTTACAATCTGGGAGCAAATTCACTTTGTAGCTACAACTGGATATTCGTTCGTTTGAAGACCTTGTAGCAAATGAACACGTCCATGTTGGACAATTTGCTTTGATTATCGATACTCTATCTTCTTGTTCGAATCTTTATGAACCGATACTTCTCAGCATTTGTCATCAGCTAATGTGGCCCCAGTTCCACGATATGCCATATGAGACCATCAGTAAACGCCAATCCGTAGAATTCTACTTTAAGAAGGAACGACTTGGTCAGGTAAAGTCAGATAGAATCAAATAGGTCTTCGTATTTTCAAAAAATACGACCCAGGCTTTAAAATATCACCACACCTAGGTGTTGATTCCACCTGTTGGCTCCCCAGTGAAGATGGCAACGCGCCTCAATGCCTGTGGACGCCCCTAACCGCATTTGTGCTATCTCCGCCTCGGCGATTGCGATACCGCGACGCATTTCGGTTGGGAGCCCGATTGGGACGGATCTTTTGGAACCAAGCATTGCTATTTAAGAGGAAACCGCCAGAGAATCATCCAGTTGCACTTTAGTGAAGTGTAACTGTCGATGTCGATGGTACTTAAACACTGCCAAGCCATGAGCTTCACTCAAACGTCGACTAGTTTGGAGTGGATCACCACAGTTAAATAGCAACTTCAGGTATCCGTCCGATATGGTCGGATATCACTACTATGGCTTTGGTACAGAGCATTTGGTGTGCCAGAGACGGCGTAGAAGTTAGTGCGCGCTTAGGGGTCGAAGCCCACGTGTCACTGCCAATCATAACAAAGCGATAAACTAGTCCTTCTGACTAGAAATCTTCCTCAACTCAATAAAAAGTTTAGGCCATTGTACTAATCTTGTTGCATGGCTAGTGGACCTGCCCCGGGCATCGTCGAAATCAGTAGTCGTTGTTGTTCTTCGCGATGGCGGTCTTTTTTTCACTGGCCTTCAAAATGTAAACACCGCGCATTAACCATGTTACTACCAAAGCAAATCCTGGCGAAGTCAAAGCATTCTTTGGCCAACTGATGCCTGGTATAAGGATTCAAGCAATCGAAGCTACTCCAGCTAATGGCAGGAGGTCAATGCCTTCATAATCGCTGAAGGAGGCCCCCGAAGCGTATCCCTTGACAACACAAGCCGCACCAAGCCATGGTGACTACTTTGGAATGGCAACTGAAGATTCTTAGCAACTTCCATAGAATTCCCAGGGTCCAAAGAACGCGATTCGAGGCTAATTGGCTCAAATTTGGGTAGGTCTGCGTTGATCTGCCATGTCTCCGGTGGTACCACAAAAATCAGCAATTATTGTTTTGATATGGGCAGCAGCAGTGGCAGAGGTAATTGAAAGAGAAAGCCAGCGCAAGAATTGCAGTCAATCTCACCGTTTCGACCCAGTATCGTGCACAGTCATACCAATCCGAAAAAAAATCAGCCAAAGGGAAGTTCCGATTTGATATTAGCATCCTTTGCTAAAAATTCCTGGCTAGGCAGCGGTGTGTTCCTCGTGCCCAATACTACCAACGTTCATGGAAACTGGGAACATCAGGTCAGGCATAAGACGTCTCGTCACAGCTCTGACGGATAGTTGTCTGAGATTCTGACACCTCTTGTTGTCACCAGCCACACTATCGGATGGTATGATGTCAAATGAGTCCCTGAGAATGGCATCCTGTTAACAATTGCCCAGGAATTGTTAAGCGATGCTGGCAAAAGAATCCAATGTTTTTCTGGGCCACTGAAGACCTACTCCAGACAATGGTGGCAATAAAATGCTGGCGGAAGGAGCGTTATTCGAGACGACGCCGGTAGATTCAGCACTTTCCCTAATGGCTCTGTTCCCCAGTCAGATGTATGTCTTTCCCAAGACAAAAAGATCCCCCCACGAGCGGTAGGGAGATTCACGAAGCAGAGCTTGAGGCGCGGTGCTTCTCGTCATTCCGCAGTCTCCTGAGGCCACCCATGGACCGGTTATTGCCATGTGGTTTTTAGTCAACAACGGACACACTCAGGCAAAGTGGAGGTGGTCTGCTACGTCAGCTCACGCTATAAGCAGGGACGCGGACTACCGAGGGTTAAAGACACCTGCTGGGCAATTTCTATTACTTTTTGATTCTCTGGCGCTACAAGATGATGGTTCCTTTCTTTATCCCAGAGCCGCCATTGACTCCCTGGTTTTGGCGTGACGACGCCTTCACAGGTAATGAGGGTAGTCGAGGAATTCTGCCTATTGTACCGGCTACTTCGTCGGTCTCAGGAGTATGAGCTAACTCGCTTGAGCCTGTAACGGGTTATTGGTTCCGAGTCGCCAAGCTGTGGTTCCGCTTCGCTTTAGGGGGTGACGGTCCCCGGGTGTCGTGGCTGTGGTTTGGTGACGAGATACTCTCACAGGAGTCAGTGGCTGATACACACCTTTGTATATAAGCGTGGTATTCTGGGACGACGCTCACGAGGTTCCCGTCATCATCCTCGTTGTTGTTGCTTTGGTTGCTGATTTGGTTGCTGATTTTCTTGTTGATTTCTCTGTTGGTTTCCTTAATAATATTAATTGGAGGTTAAATTACTGTTGCCATCTGTTCTGTTGCTGTTCAGTGGTGACTTCGCCGAGCGCTAAGATAGTTGCGAGCAACTGCTCTTTGGTGAAGCTATTTTCCACACTATCAGGGTTGGCCACCCTGGAGATCTAGTAGTAGCCAGAGGGGGACGTTGCTGGAGAGGGTGGTGCCGGCTTCCGCTTGCAAATGTAGTGTTTGTGAGTGGAGGTAGGTGGGAGGCTGGTCCGGGGTATCAATAAGATAGTTTAGACACTCGTTAGATTTTGACAATCGTCACGTAGGCACTTTATTTCTTGGTGTATACGCCATGGTTGGACTATTCACCAAGTGATAAACAGCTTAAGACAGATAGTTTTGCAATGATATGAGTTCACCAGTAACCAACGATGAAGTCATACTCACATTTCATAAGTGGTGGTAGACAATGGAGTCAGACGGCTCTCACAAATCTTGCACCGCCATCCATCCCACTGCCTCTCCGCTAACTCAGGGCTGTCTTTGTGGACCAACACTGATAGTGTGAATTGATGAACATTGTCTTGGCTAGGCTTCTGGCAAATATTCTCAAATGTCAGCACCTAATTTTGTATCATCTGCTCAATTTCTTCAACGTGGTATTGGTTTGCCAGTTGCTTAAGTATGAATTTCTGCGATTTTGAAAGTTAACTAGCGCCGACTCAAGCTGGATTAGCACCAGCTTCAAATCAGGATAAGCTCCAAGGATTTACTGGACCAAACTCGCCAACAGCGGTGGAAGAAGCCAAGCAGGGTATGAGTAAGTCTTCTTTAGCAAACCAACCAGCAATGAACGCACCGGCAAGGTACACAGGCAATCAAAAGACGCTTGACAGAGTTTGATATTCAAACGGGACTATATTGTTGGTCGTCGACGATTAGATCCACGTAAATGAGAAAAAGATATAGATAAGCACAAGGTCAAAATGATAGATATTCGTTACGCGTACAATACAAAACCTAACAACACCAGGTATTGTTTTATTTCATATTGTACATAATCAACGACTTCAGATCGACCACATTCGAAGAACAACATAAAGAAAAGTAATCGGGCCTACAAAAACGAAAAAGAGTGAAACTTGTGTAATATTCAGTTGATTCAGAATAGGCGTGTTTATTATGACCATTCGAAAGGTGAACTACACTTGGTAGCGTGGCGCAGGAGGTTAATTAATGAAACTAAAATATCGTAACCATGGCAACCAAACATACGCTGTTACCTCGTTGTCTAAAAACATTACAGCAAACTACCTTAGGAACCGTTCGTTTATAGTAAAACCTTTATGAATTGGTACTCAAGCCAGCATTCTTTTTATGATTCATATTAACCATATACCATTCGTATATTCGGCCACCATACGTTATCAATAAATAGAGTATTTATAATACTGTTATAGACCCGTATTTTTTCCTCGATTATCTTGGTTTCGCAGCTATTGATAAAGTGTTCTATTCGAGAATCGGTGATCTTTTCAAGTCATAAATTTGGATTGTCTCATGTATTACAGTTACCATACATACGCGTAGATTGGGTTATCACTGGTGGACTTAACTCGTGGTACTCATGGCGCTGGCGCAGTCTTCAAATAGCCGTCAAAGCCTTCAAATAGCCGTCAGATTCACAATTTACGAGTAATGTCATGATGGTGTTGACGAGAGGTGCTAGTCGTGGGACTGGCCGAGATACTCGTTGAAGGTGGTCAAGTTGAACTTGGTCGCCAACCGCTGGATGGCGGCGGTGAAGGCGACGACGTCGCCGGCGACGATCATGTCAACGAGCCACTGTTGGTGGCGGGGGAAGCTCGCGTGGTAGAGCAGCTCGCAGAACGCGTGCATCACCCGGAAGTTCTTCGCCGCCACTCTCGTCCCCGCTTCGTACTCGTCGACGTCGCGACAGTGGAGTAGTTCGAGCACGGTGATCTTGAGACAGTTGGCGAGCTGCACTTTGCTCCAGCGGTCAAACTTGTCCAAGCGGCGCTCGCGGTACTCGCGCTGGAGCCACTGCGGCAACTGCGCCGCCGTAATCGCCGTCAGGCCGTCGCCGACCTCGCGGCGTAAGTCGGCGTTCTCGCGGCGTAAGTCGGCGACCTCGCGGCGTAAGTCGGCGTTCTCGCGGCGTAAGTCGGCGTTCTCGCGGCGTGAGTCGACACGGCGCTGGAGTCGCTGGCGGTCGTCGTCGTTGCTGACGGCGGGCGCTGATGGCGCTGCCGGCGCTGGCGCCGGCGCTACCTGCGCTGATAATGGCGCCGGCGCTGGCGCTGGCGCTGACCCCCTCGCCCCCAGGGGCACGTGTCTCGCCGGCGTCGGCGACGGGGCGAGCAACGGGGGCAGCCCCGACGGACCCGCCGTCGCTGGCTGGAGCGGGGTGGCGCCGCCGTCGATGAACGCCGACGTCGCCGGCGTCAGCGTCGTGATCACCAGGTCGTCAAACGCGGCGGCGGGGGCGGGGGACGCCACCATCACGTTTGGCGACGGATGGGTGGTGAGCGCCGGGTTTTGCGGCGGCTGGGTGGTGGTGGTGGGCGCCACGTGTTGCTGGCGAAGCTGGTCTCGCTCCCACTCGGCACGAGCGAGCGCCGCCTGGAACATCTGCACCTGGCGTTCTAGCTGCAGGATCCGGTCGTGGTCGGTGGCGCCCTGGTGGTGGGCGCTGGGGGCGCCGGCGTCAGCGTCGGGCGGCGCCGCTGTCGCCGACGACGACGCCGCGAGAATGGTGTCGACGGTGTCGTGTGGCGGTTGCTGTCTAGCAGCGGGGTGGTGGACGGTGCTGGCGGCGGCGGTGTCGGTGTCGGTATCGGGTGGCGGGTTGGTGGTGGTGTCGGTGGCGTCGCCGTCGACCGAGTGTTCGAGGCGGCGGAAAAACGACAGGTTTCGCCGCGGCAGCGGGTCGCCGCTGTCGGTGGTGTAGTCGACCAGCGGCGCCGAGTCCTGGTAGGCGAAGTTCGACTCCAGCGCCGCCATGGTGTCGTCGCCGCCGGTGTAGGTGTCCATCGCGGCCAAAATGTAAAAAAGATAAGAAAAGTAGTAGTGCGACCAGACGGCTTTTTATGTCGAGCCCTAAAGAATTTCCTGGATATAGACCCCCCCGCGTCACGTCGAGGCAGATTCATCTGGGGTGCAGATCTAACGCTTTTGACACTAAAAGCACCGGGCGGATACGGCCGGGCTTCTCATCCGCGGCCGTTACTCGAGCGTAGGTGTCACCACGAACTTGCCCCGAATTTTTACCACCGATATTGGCGGATCCCGATATTCCGAGTCAAGCCCCCGGGGGCGAAGGGGGCCCGCGCTGGCGCCAGCCCCAAAAAAGAGGGAACCCGAGGGAAAAAAGTCACGCCACTGACGGGCAAAGCCCCCTCTACATTCCGTAGCTGCTATCGGCGTGCCATTGGAGCTGGAAACCCTGGTCTCGTGACTTCTACGGTGCTGCAATCTCCCCAGCTGTCGCCCTTCCCTGACGATCGCCCCTCCCCGACTGTAACGACGATACCCAAGTGTAGCGATAAAACCCAATTGTAACGACTGTACCGCCCATACCTGCCACGTCCACACCCGCTTTCGCCGCTTGCCCCCACCGAACTCGCCGCGCCCGTCGACGCGTGCCCCCTCTCCGAACAGCCGTCACAGCGCCACCTCTGGTAATCAGCGCACCGCACTATAGCAAACACTCTAGCTAGAGAAAAGAAAAGCCAGCGAAAAAATCACCCATAGGGCGAGAAAAATGTTGGGCTGTAGGGAGCTAAGGGCTTTGAACACCTGATAACCACGAGGAATCGAACCCCGATTTCTCCCATCCGGAAGCGTGATAGCCAATTACACTATGATTTCAGGTGGCGTCAGCACCATTCAGGTGTACAACCACTGTTCAAAAGCAAAAAGTCAAAGTCAAGTAAATTTCAATTGCGCAGTTGTTGAAGTAAGTGATTATACCTTGTGTTGTCCCTTTCCCGTCGTAATGTAGTGTTGGTTGTTTTTGATCCACGGTTTAAGTGTGGCTTCTGTCCATGAAACAGGAGCCCGCCCACTTAGTCGTGTTTCTTTCTCAAGGAGGAGTGTCAGTCAACCCCCTTTCAGCCACCTTTATGTCAAATCACTGGCTAAAAGCTATCAGCACCAGTGCTCTGGTTACATTATGGAAGTGGTGGGGATGGTGGTGTTCCACCTTCCTAACAAGTCGGCTGCGCGAAGGTGCTTGTTCATTGTCACTCCGTGGCCGCTTTGGACACTATCCACTGAGGGGTAGTAGTGGTGAGGCGGAGATATTGTTATTTTCTCATGACAAGGGCTAGGACATCACACTTGAAATGGAATTGAGTCGCCCCTCTGTTCCAATTTCCACTCGCCCTGACGTGTGCGATATGGTGGTGACAATTCTTGCCTCCATGAGAGGCACATCCAATACACATGACTACCTAGTGACGCACGAAGATTGATTATGAAGTTAAAAAACAGCAAAGAAGCGATGTCAATAACTACTTTAACGTAAACGGCAAAATATGGGTACTTCAATCAAAAGCGAACTCAATGATGCGGTATGGTTGGCAAATTACATCTAGTTCGCTGATGACTTTCGGTAATAATGACCCCAACTCAGCATTCGACATCGTGATGCAATTTTAGTTCTTTCAATGCGTAAAATTATCAACTTCCGTAGCTGGCGAATCAGATCTAAGCTTATAAGTTCCACCATACGTGAGGGACACGACATGATCGTGCCACATCCTTTTCCCGGAAAGCATTAAAGCATTGCGTAACAAGAAGAACCCTGGCGGTACTGAAGTTCTTGCGTGATTTACCTCCTAGCCCACTTTGCCCAACTTCATATCAATTCTAGAAAGTGTATCCTATGATGCAAGTAGACGACATCAGGAAAATCCAGCAATGACGCAAGATTGAAGCGTTTTTAGAAAAGGAAATAGTACGACTTGCATTAATATCACTTACATTGTTGAGTTAAGTATGCTTTTGAACGAAGATGCAATAAGTAAAGCCCTAT
>JAXQKI010000054.1:0-72004 GCA_037042415.1 Diutina sp. Y7414
AATCTGACCGCAAGTCGGAGAATCAATATGAGAACCTTTCCAGTTCTTCAGAAAATCTTGGGAGACCCGATTATCAACACCATCAATTAATTAGGTAAAGTCGTACGAATAGAATTGGAGTAATAGTCCATCCCACAACCTTGGGGAGGGTGCGAAAAGATCTAAACCCATAAAGAGGAGATGATGGAGGGAGGAGTTGGGCGAGAAGGGGATAATAGAAAGGGGCCTGGCGGAGGTCATCAGGCCAAGGGCCCATGATGGAACCAAACATGAGCTTGCCAAGACTAAGGTACTGCGCTAGACCCAGAGGAAGCGAAATACTGATGCAAGTTTAAGAAGGAAAAAATAAACAAAGTGATTGCCAGAACCAACTAGTGGTTCGTGTTTGGTTCTAGCAGCAACGCCCGCTACATACACTGCTCTAAATTGGTTTTAACAACAACAGTACCAGCACTAAACATACGCCAAACCCCTTGATGTCTAGGCTGTCCGCCTTGGAGGCGGTGTTGTTATCGAGCGACAAGTCGTTCGCCAAGAGAACCTAGTAGTATCGGTAGCAATTGATGTAGTTGATCGGCTCCGGGGCCCTTAATAAGTCAACATGGCCATTTTCGGTTGTATTTTAGTTATCTCCAACCTATTTGGCTACCCAAGGTTTCCCACCTTGGGGGACAATTAAAGACGCTTTTGAAGGGCAGATACGACGGGATCACAATGAATATTGGTTTCTTCTCGACCAGATTTGGCTCCTTTGTTTGTTAATTGGACCTTACCTGAAGCCGAAAATAGCTGGGCTAAACGGGTCTTGGTCAATGCCCTGAGACTATTACTGACCACCGGGTCACCGAGGCCATGCCTATTTCCTCTGTCCCTAACCTAGTAGTGATCGGAAGCGTGCCCCACACCTTGCTCAAGCTCGTCTATCTCTTCATTCATACAGCTAAAGGCATCCATCGGTGTAAACCTAACCCTCCAGTATTAGCACAGGTTTAGCCCCTATCCAAAGCATAGCACTAAAGAATATTTGGTAGCCCAAGTCCGTCTGGTTTTACCGTAATGGTATGATATCTTTCGTGTCATTACATTCATATATAAGGCCTACAATTTCGTCCCCGTTTCCAGGTTGCGGTTGATGAGCTGGACCGGGTAGGTGTTGCCCATCGAGGTGCCCATGTGCCAGGCGGCGCCGTCGACCACCTGGACCGTGCCGGTGACGTAGGAGGCGGCGTCGGAGAACAAGTAGACGGTGGCCTCGGCGATGTCCTGGGTCAGCCCTAAGCGCTGCAACGGGATTCTGGCGATGTAGGCGTCCAAGTCAGGCACGAGCCGCAGCAAACCCTCAGTCTCAGCGATGCCACCGGGGGCAATACAGTTAGAACGGATCCCCAAAGGTCCCAATTCTACGGCTAAAGCTTGCGAAAGAGCATCTCAGGGGTTACCTCTAGATCTGGGATCGTGTCCCGTGTGTGGCTTCGAGGTCGGAGGAGGTCTACTGTTGCACATTCAGAGCCATCGCCGCGATACTGAAACTCCAAATGCTGAATTACGTTTGATCGAGCAACCCTCTCAGGATCGTAATGAAGTGGGTAATGAGAATACCAGTAAGGGATGAACGTACTGGATGGCTTGACGCTTACGTGAATATCAATCTGAATCCGTCAATTATAATTATGATGGAAATCAAATGTGGTCCTTAATTTGAAAGATCCCTTGATCTATGGGCATTTGATAGACCTAAAGTCTCGATGTGGATCTGAGCTCTTCGCGAACATCGTGTAAGGTATTAGATAGAGATAGGTCATAAGAAGCAACCCTATATAACTCATCAATAATAGCTTATTAATACACAAGTTTAGTCAATGTTCGCATTGGGTGACAATTGTTACTTACGTCCAATTTCAGGTAATTCTCTACTAGCAAAGCTAAACCCAGAACCTTTATTTCCATACTCTATGTAGATATCTTTATGCATTAGTCGCTGACCGTGGGGGTGCAGTATTTTGAGTAGTCGACGGTGATCAAGTCGGAGAACCCCGGGGCCGGCGCCGGGGCGGCGTCGTCGACGTGGCTCTTCAAGTACTCAATCACCGGGTTGAACTTGCCGCGGGCGTGTGTGTTGTGGCGCTCGAGACACTCCAAGGCGTCCATCTTGGTCAACAAGCGCGCCTTTTGTCTCTGAGTCTCGTCGTCGGCATCGACCAGCACCACGAGCAACCACGTGTTGGCCACCTGCTCGTAGGCGGTCTGCTGGGTATACTGGAACTCCAGGTTGGTGAAGTTGGGGAGCTGGTCCAATACTGAGGTGGCCGCTTCCAAAAACGTGATCAGATTAGTGATATCGGTTTCCACCGGCGGGAGGAAGTGGAGGATGAAATCCAGCATGCACGCCAACAACTCGCGAATGTAGGGCTTTACCCGCAAGTACAGGTAGTCCAGCTCCACCGAGCACTTGTAGGGCAAGTGGGCGATGACGTCGTCGTATTTGGCGCGGATGATGTCGATGCACTGTTCCACCGTGGGGCGGGTGGGGATCTGGTTGACGAGTGTGGTTTCGATCTCGGGATGGAGCTGGATGAGGTCGCCGATAAGCTGCTGGAGCCCTTCGCGGTCCAATACTTCGAGCTTGCGGGCGACGGGCAAGTTCTGGCCGTGGATGGCGTGGGAGCGATTTCGTTTTCGCAGGAGCGTGGTCACTGTGGGCACGTCGTACTCGTCGTCGTCGCGTCGTCTTTTCCGTAGCTTGTCGACGGCGGCTTGGCTCATGGCGGGCGAAGCGGGTGTTGTGGTGTTAGGGATGGCAACAAAGTGCGATAGCCTCAAAGTGGCTGCTGAGTGCGGAATGTGTGTGTGCGCAGGACTGGCGGTTAGAGATTACGTCACCGAAAAAAAAAGGAACTGGGATGAACTGGTAGCAGCTTCTACCGCCTTCGATGGACACGAAAACAAGTCACCATGGCAACCAGATGGGTGGAAGTGGTAGTGTGATTGTTGCGGTAATCATTTAAAGTCGGTTTCTTTGAGTATGTGGTGAGATGAGCAAATTTAAGGGGTGTAGTAGGTGTTAATGCCATTCACGATACTACTCTACTAAAACATGGGGGAACGAGGTAGGCGACAGTCACCCATATAACACTGAAGTTTTCTTTGCTAAATTTTAACGTCAAGTTAAAGCTAAGCCGTCCAGTGTTGGGGGCTAGTGGAAATGATAAGCCCCATTTGTGGTAGAATGACTACCTGCAGTAAGTTCGCGTGGCGCTAGCGGTTTTGTGGTCTCGCGTTATCATTTACATCACAAACAAAGAAAAACATCATTTTTGTGTATTTTGCTATTTTCATCTCTGTGAATACAGATAGCGTCGTAGCCCGTTCAACCACTTTGGCGATTCAGTTTCCTCACCAATAAACCTAATTCTTCCATTCTCTCTTCCGTTAGATACGTCTGATCAGCGACAGCGGCCCAGACCTCGAGCACGGTTCCGAGTTTAGGCAGTACTCTCAATGGGATCAGCGACATATGGGCCATAAGGTAGAACTTGCCCCCGTTGTTATATTCGAAAATCCAAAGGGAATCACCTATTTGACGCACGAGTCGATAGTTTTGAAAAAACATGTCGTAGCTCACTACGGCGGGAGTGGTCTCCAGCAATGTCACCTGTCTAGATTCTGGCGGAGAACCCACAGTGAAGCTTTTACCCATCGACAGTGGCGAGTAGAGCGCCTTCATCGCGTAGGAATGGCCACTGTCGTCGACTAGCTTGAGCGTCCCCGTCCCCTCCACCGTGATCTCACCCCCGGGAACAGCTTGCTGATACGGTTGCTTGTGTTTGAATTTGCTAATGATCAGACGCAGCGCCACAAACGTACACAGCTCGAAGTCTCCCAAGTAGGCCAAGGGTGACATCGACCCAATTCTGGCAATAAGAGATTCGTACATTGTTGCCGATACGAGATTCAGCGTCACCAACTCAAACGTTTGTTGGTCTGGAATAGCAAACCACGATAACATAGTTCTGAGTAAGATGTCCACGGTTTTTCTGAGCTTTACCTTCATATCATCAGTGGTAGTCACAGGAGTTTTACACATTTCTGTTAGAGTTTTTGCGATGATTTTCTTCAACATAGCTTTGTCGGCATTGGTATCAATAGCGGTTCGCTTCTCAAGAAACTCGAAGTATAAATCAAGACGCAGGGGCTGTGGGTCACGATCGATCTGGTCGGTTTCCGTCAGTTGGTTACCATCGGAAGCAACGGCGGTTGGCACTTTAGGGTTGAGAATGTCGTCAATCCACTTGAGGGAGTCCAATTCGGATCCCGTTGATGGTTTATATAATTGCCACTCCTGGTCAACGGTAGTACCAGTGGTTTCCACGACATTTAGAGGCCATGGCGGTTCAATCAATTCACCAAAATGCTTCACTTTCCAAGCATCAGCTTCTTCATCAGTAGGACAGGCCAGTGCTGCCAACACGTTGAGGAGGAGCATAATCATCCCTCGAATCTGACCTCTGTCGGTTTCATTAATGGGGTCATTCTCAATCAGCCATTCCCATTTGTAAATAGCATCAAGGAAAATCTTAATGGTTTCGGGGTAAGCAAAAGTATTGAGAAACACGTTGTAAACCAAATCTTTGACGCAGACGGGAGGCATGTAATCAGTCCAATGGTACAATTGCTTGAGGTGAGGGACCACTGCCTCAAATTTACCCGGTTCAAAAAAGCAAGTATCCAAGGTGGTAGCCAGTACTTCTTTGGCAATCGCTGTTTCAGTGAACTTGGCCATGTTGACCTGGGCGGGTTTATCGTACTCGATTGGCAGCAGTAACCTTCCGTGAACCTCCCATTCTGCTAAATAGTCAAGCCAAGCGTTGAATTGATCCGTTTCGTTGGTGATATCAGCCTGGTACGCCTCATACCTCAATTGGGGTAACCGGTAAAGTAATTCGATCGGAATCTCCATGGCGGCTCAAGGCAGTGTCTGGAATAGATAAAGTCAACCCAATCACTCAATCAAGTAATGGAAAGGTGGTAACAATGATTAAAGGAAGAGTCAATGGTTATTGCACTTTGTTGGATTTGAGTGGACAGTTTTCTTTGGAAACTTTAGTTTTTAAGGAAAGTTCCCTAAATGCGAAAATCGTTAAAGCTTCCTCTAATGGTTCATTAGTTTAGTTTGCTACGTATAATACTTACAAGATGACTTTCGTGGCTAGCAATGCCCGCTGCTAGTAGTAGTCGTTGCCCTCGGCGTCGCTCAAGTCGTAGTCGTCGTCGCTCTCGCTCTCGGCGTGGGAGTCCTGGTCGTAGTCGGCGGCTAAGAACAGCTGGAAGCG
This sequence comes from Diutina sp. Y7414, assembly GCA_037042415.1. Classification (NCBI taxonomy): domain Eukaryota; kingdom Fungi; phylum Ascomycota; class Pichiomycetes; order Serinales; family Debaryomycetaceae; genus Diutina; species Diutina sp. Y7414. The sequence continues at coordinate 5,331 of JAXQKI010000054.1, forward strand.
GTTGCGCTTGGTCTCGACCTCGGTGTCGTCGTTGGTCTGGGTGATGGTGGGTGCAGGCCCGTCGGCGTCGGTCTCGGCGGTCTCTTCCTTCTCTTCCAACTCGATCTTAAGCTCATAGATAATGTCAAAGCACTCGGCCAACAACGCGTTCAACGTGCCTTGACCTTCAGGGATCTGGCCGTTGATGATAAACTTACCGTCCTCGCGTAAATTGTCAAGCAGAGCCAATTTAAACTGGAACGGGTAGAGTTCTCTTAAGTTGTTGAGACCGTCGACTCGCTTTAACTCTAACAAGCACTGGCGCACCGTCAGCAACTGGTTGTGGATCGGCTGTAACAGCTCCGATACGGGCTCCGACAGCTCCAAAAGCTTATACACAAGCGAGTAGCACCGTCTCAATAAGTAGAGGATTAAGATCTGTTGTTTGCGCAAAAAGGTAGCGGCAGTAGTAGGGCGAGCGACGCCAGCAGCGCCACCAGTTACCGGGGTGGTAGTTCCCAGTGGAGGTGCTGACGGTTTCCCCCTAGCGGCGATTTGTTTACCGATTTCGGCGCGTTCCTCTTCGATTTGTCTTAATTGCTTTTGATACAGGTACAAGTCGGTTTCCCGCAAGTCCCAGCGGCGGGTGACGTACAAGTTGTCCAAGTTTTCCCGAATCTGGACGAGCTGGTCGTATAACGACTCCAATTTGTTCATCATCAGCGTGGTTTCGTCGTCGGCATCGATGACCATTTTCTGGTCTAAAAGCAGCGAGATCAGGTCGTTTTTAATCTGGACATCGCGTAAAAGGTTGTTGACGTCCTCTAAAAGGCCATTAAGTAAACCCTGGAACTTATGGTCGTCGTGGGCCACCACTTTCGAGTGGAATTTGCCGTCGGGTCCTCTTTGGGCCATAATCTCCTTCAATTGGACCTTGATTGCTTTCAAGTCGTTGGGGGTGACATTGACGTTCTCGGTGATGTATTTAAGCATGAGTTTTCTCAACGATAACAACTTGTTATAGATCAGCTCCAAGTCCAGCGGGATCTCCTCAAAGTCTTCCATCAATTCCTTATACAACAGGGTGGCTTCGTTAAGTTTATTTCTCAATAATAACAGTTCTTCCTGGTGGTGGACTTCACCTTCGTGTTCCAGTTCCGCCTCCTGGTCGTTATTATCGATGATCAGTTTAATCTCCTCAAGCCTCAGTTTGATGGGCCGTAAGTCGTCAAGCGTATACACTTGGCACTCCTTTAAGTGGTGTAACAATTTCAGCACTGCTAGCAACAGCAGGTAAGTGGCGGGAGCAAATTTGGTGAGGCCACAGGTGACAAAGCATAGCGACAATAACTGCCAGATATCGTCGATGACGCGGTCGGTAGCGGTAGTGGTAACTGTAATCCCCTTTAACTCGACGTCTTTACGCGTGAGCTTCAATTCGTGGACGTAATTGAGGAACTTATCGTAGACGGTGTAGATTTGTTGTGACGATAACGGGCGCCCCCGGTCGTTTTTCAAGTTGAGGAGGTCGTTGTAGATGAGCTGGAACTGGTCGTAGAGACTCTTCTCGTAGTCAGGCACCCGGCCCGGGTTCGGGGTCAGGGGACGCGTCATGAGGCGAGGGGCAGGGGGTCAATGGTTGTAGGTACTGGGTTCGGTGGCCCGATAGCTAACATTCGATTGTGGTGCGAGTCCGGGGTGGTAGCGCGGGGCGGGAGGCGACTACCACGATTCAGCGGCAACGAAGTCGCCGCAAACATCGATTAATTGACTATCTGGTTTGATAGAGTCTTAGCAATTGATTATATATCAGTTTTAAAGGTAATTGTCTTTTGGTTTCATGGTTTTAATTGGTGTCTTCTTGTCTACTATTCTGGTCGGTGCGTGAGTTTTCCGGGACCGACTCTCCGAGCCCTTTTTATTACCGTGAGGCAATTATCTCTCGGAACCTATGGGAAGATGGTTGCAGTTAATTTTAATTATTAATTGAGTTCAGTTCCAGTGATCATCAGAGAAGATTCATAAGGATTCGAGCTTTGTTTGATAGGTTAGGGTGCCGTTCATGAGGGGAAGCAAGGCTATGTTTAGCAACGTGGACCCCGTGGGCAGTTCCACCCCGAGCGACATTTCAAAGAGATTAAGTTATCAGATGTGATCTATTCGAGATTTTAGGATCTTCTAGTAATTATAATGCTTTACTATTTGTTGGTGTATTGTTCTTCTAGTTGTGGGGTTGTCGTTGGAGGGGTCTGACGACAGTGCCATGATTGACTGGGATTGTATTGGATTCCATTGGGAATTAAAGTTGGTAATGTAAAGTGGGTAGAAGCCAGTAGGAAAGCCACATGTGAGGCGTGATGATGGTGGCGGTAGTTAACTACCGGCATGGGATTTGGTTGCCAACGCCGGGGTTTGGAAGGTAAATGTCACGAGTTTCATCCTGGTTCCAGTGAAGTAGCTTCAATTGATAGAACCAATTGGTAGTTGTGAATGTTTACGTTGTTTTCAAGACAATTTAGTTTCATTGTTGTTTGCCAGAACCAATTAATGACAATTGATGTCAGTGCATGTCTTAGAGGATTTAATTTAAAATAAGAAATTGTATCAGAGATTCTTGAGATGGCAGAATTTAAATCATTCACTATTCTAGATAACATTTTAAAAGAGACTTTTAGTCATAAATATGAGATATCCATCAAATACTCACGGTAACACCAACCACAGAAAGAAGTCTTTACAACTTACGAGTCAATTGTTTAGTTTCGTCTAATATTATAAATTAGTAGTAATCTATTTACAAGAGGTTAAGTTGTTCTTCGCCGACACCAGGGGTGGTCACTCCGTTAGCAATAAGGGCTTCAATATCGGCAATTTCTTTAACACAGCCGGCCGTCAAATTGGTCACGGTAGCCGACGATGAGCCCACCACAACATCATCTTCAACTCTAATACCAATCCCTTGGTAGTGTTTAGGCCACTTATCGTCTTTAGGGATGTATAAACCGGGTTCAATGGTGACGACATTACCCGGTTGTAAGGGGTCAAATCTCAGTACCAGGGGCACATCGTGAAGGTCAATACCTAAATGGTGACCAATATAATGAGGGTAAAGACTGCGGGCCACTTCGGTACGCAGCACGTGGCTGAAACCAGGTAATTGTTGTAACCCTTTGAGGAGTAACAGCACTGACACTTCGTGGATATCGTGTAATGAATTCAGGGGAACACAGTGGTCAATACACTGCTTATTACACTCCAAAACCACTGAGTATAAGTCTCTTTGAGGCTCAGAAAACTTCCCCCGGTGAGGCCAAGCGCGACTGATATCAGCACAGTAACCACCTAATTTGCCACCAGCGTCAATAAACACTAACTCGTCGTCGTAGATGACGTCATCGTTCCTAGTATAATGAATAGTTAAAGCGTTAGCTCCCAGCGCTACCACGGGGATATAGGCGGGACCGTCGCATCCATGAAGGACAAAAGAGTAGTCCAAAAACCGGGCTAATGTCTTTTCCTGGCGGAAGGGAGTATTGGTAGAGGTAGCAATAGCATGGTGGATGGCTCGGCTACTGGCTTTCGCCACTGCTGCCATCACCCGTTGTTCCAGAGCCAGTTTTACCGCTCTTAATTTAGCGATGATGGGCGCCACTGGTTTCGCTCCCAGACGACCGCTAAGCTGGTTAAGAGCTGATGAGAGGCCTAACGAGGCTAATTGAGGCTTGGTGGAATCGATAAACACGTGCTGAGCCTTATCCACAAGCTCAGTCAAATGGCGTTTCCCCTGGTGGCTATCGACGACGATATCGGCATTAAACACGTCGTAGGCACCTTCCAAACCGGACTTATCGCCTTCCCATTTATCCTTATGCGGGTTCTTGGGCGGTACCACCATGTGGAAGGTCATTTCGTGGTTGGCGTCGACCTCGACGGCGATGACGGTATCGGGCTCGTTCCACCCCGAAAGGTAAAATAAGTCGGTGTTCTGATGGAACGGATGGAACACCAGACCACTGGCAAACTGGACACTGGAGCCACTGACGATGGCCACCGACGACGGCGGCAATTTGTGGGCGAGACGGACCCGGCGTTGATAGTACTCCTCGGCGGAGATGCCGGGAGTAATGTCGCCGGGGTTAATCAGGTGGGGGCGGGTCTCGTGGATGGGTTGGCCGGTGCCATAGGGGAATTGTGGAACGGGGCGGGTGGCAAACGAAAGCAGCCGGCGCCAGACACTCATGGTGACAACTGTGCGAATGATTTCAGATGGGGATTGATGGTGGGGGTCGCACGGGGAAGGGGTAGCGTCGCACGGAGATGGGAACAGGGTAAGCAGAGTTCGCACAGAAGGGTTAACCAATAAGGTTTTTTTCGTGCGACGACCTAGCGAGTACTTACAAGTTGTCAAGGGAGAGGATGGTTGATGGTACTAGAACCAGGTGATAACTGTGATTTCTGTTTAAATGTGTTATCGCTGGAATCCATAGATCTAGTAGGAGTGTAATTGCTAGAACTAATTCACGTTTCAGGGACTGGTGATAGGTTATGGCCTCAGCTTGTGATGGCAACGCTATCGCGAGAACCAATTACAATAGTCAAATGGTTATAAAAGTAAGAAAAGTTGTTGCAGGAACCGATCAACTTTAATCTAATAAAGTAAGAGTGTTGTTGCTGGAACCAATTATTACTTCTGATTGAAAGAAGTGATGGTTTTTGAGTCAGTTATCAGCTAGTACTATACTCTGCAAACGGTCTTACTATAACCAAAAGCATCTGTTTGGTTCTAGCAACAACCATTACAAATACCCTGCAATACTTTGGACCCCACCCCCTTGAGTTAACTAACCATTAATTGGTTCTAGCAGCAACGTCCATCAACTAACCGATACCTGGTTCTGGCAGCAACGTTCATCAACTAACCGATACCTGGTTCTAGCAACAACAATTACAAATCCCTGCAATTGTTCAGGTCCCATTTCCATCGACTAAATAATCTTTAATTGGTTCTGGCAACAACGGTCACAAGTCTCTGCAATAGCTTCATCGATTGAATAACCATTAATTGGTTCTAGCAACAACAGATACAACACCCTGCAATAGCTTAAATCACAATTTCACCTTTTGAATAACCATTAATTGGTTCTAGCAACAACAAATACAACTCCCTTCCATAGCTAAAGCCTCAATCATATCGACTTAATAACCTTCAATTGGTTCTGACACCAACGGTGCTACCATCTGCCACTGGAGCGTGTGTTTGGTTCTAACATGAACGCTAATCGTCACTTACTGGCACTAATTGTTGAGAATTGGTTCTAGCAAACAACGGTAATACCACTGGTCAACTTGAATAAACTATTGGTTGGTTCTAGCAACAACGGTACTACCAACGAGGCAATAGCTTAAACCTACGGCTTCTAAGCTGCCACAACCAATTCTATCAAATAACCATTGATTAGTTCTAGCAACAACAAATACAACTCCCTCCAATAGCTAAAGTCCCACTTCCATCGATTTAGAAACCATTGATTGGTTCAAGCAACAACGGTTCTACTATCTGGCACTGACTAGAATCTTTTACCTTAATTAAATGACCCATTATTGGTTCTAGCAAACAACGGTAACACCATCTGGAATTGGCAGCCATCATCACCTTTTGAATAACCATTAATTGGTTCTAGCAACAACGACTCTACTACTATCTGTCAATAGCTAAAGTCTCAGTTCCATCGACTAATTAACCATTAGTTGGTTCTAGCACCAACAAATACAACTCCCTACAATAGCTAAAGTCTCAATTATATAGACTTAATAACCTTCAATTGGTTCTAGCAACAACGGTACTACCAACCAGGCAATAGCTTAAACCTACGGCTTCTAAGCTGCCACAACCAATTCTATCAAATAACCTTCAATTGGTTCTAGCAACAACAAATACAACTCCCTTCAATGGCTTGAATCCTAATTTCATCGATTTAGAAACCATTAATTAGTTCTAGCAACAACGGTTACACTCTCTGGCACTGGCAGCCGTCATCACCTTTTGAATAACCATTAATTGGTTCTAGCAACAACGGTTCGACTACCTGACAATGATTGAATTCTACGCCACCGATGCAATTGAATCTAGTAACAACGATTACATCTCCTTGCAATAGCTTCAGTCCTACTTCCGTAGGTTTGATAACCGTCAATTGGTTCTAGCAACAACGATCCTACTACTATCTGGCACTGACTAAAATCTTCTACCTTAATGTAAATCTTTTTTGTCATTGATTGGTTCTAGCAAACAACAGTTAAGATATAGCTTGAGTCCCACCTCCGCCTCTTAATTTACCATTGATTGGTTCTAGCAACAATCCCACTTCCATTAATTTATTAACCATTGATTGGTTCTAGCACCAACGGGTCTACCATCGGCCACTGGCTAGAATCTTCTCCCTTGGCCTAAACTCTATTTGTCGTTAATTGGTTCTAGCAACAACGCTTCGACCTTCATACACGTTTTTAAACCCACCGCCACTCGATTAACTAACCATTAATTGGTTCTAGCAACAACGACTACCCTGGCTATACAATCACTGACAGTTAGCAACTTCAATATTATAACTTGATATTATCAGTCTTGCCAGAACCAACTGCCAATAATTTGGTTTAGCTTAATGCGATCGTAGTCTTCTCACTAACATTTGTTGCTCCACTAAACATAAGACTACTACAACTAGACATACCCTTATGAAAATAAAATCAAATGAAAATAAGAATAAATTGAAAACATCAGTAATACAAATCAAACTACAATGTTCCACAACTGAACCAGGATTTAGTCCCAATTGTGATTCAGTTGTTTATAGCTTCGGAGGGGTTTGCCCCGCACTTATTTCACGCGCCGTCCTTTAACGCGCCCTCCTATCATTAGTTGATAAACACAATGTCGAAGATCTCCACCAAGGAACTAGCGGAGCGGGTTATCGATAGCTACGACTACTTCTTATTCGACTGCGATGGCGTCATCTGGACAGGGTCGAAGTTGCTCCCCTACGTCGACGAAACCATCGCCTTATTAAAGGAGAAGGGGAAGAAGGTGTATTTCGTCACCAACAACTCTACGAAGCTGAGAGACGATTATTTGACAAAGTTTCAGAGTATGGGTATCCATGGCATCGAGAAATCCGAAGTGTTTGGCCTGTCTTACGCCACTGCCGTCCATATTGACAAAATCCTAAAATTGCCTAAATCTAAGAAAGTATGGGTTTTAGGAGAGAAAGGCATTGAAACTGAGCTTCAGGAGATGGGCTATTCGACGGCTGGAGGCGCTGACCCTGATTTAAACGCTGCTGGCCACCAACCGTTTGATGATTCTAACCCTTATTTAACGGAACTTGATTCCGAGGTGGGGTGTGTCGTTGCCGGCTTAGCGTTTAACTTATCCTACTTAAAGCTCTCAGTTACCTTACAATACCTTCAGAAGGGACTTCCGTTTATCGCTACCAATATTGATCTGACGTTCCCGACTCACGGTAAGCTTTTAATCGGTGCGGGGCTGATTATCGAGTCGGTGGCGTATGCCGCGGGACGACAACCCGATACCGTGTGTGGCAAGCCTAACCAGGCGATGATGGACGCGATTAAAGCGGAGAACCCGCCGTTACAGCTGAATCCTAAGCGCGGGCTTATGGTGGGAGACCGGTTAAACACCGATATGAAGTTTGGCCGCGACGGCGGCCTCGATACGCTATTGGTGTTGACGGGTATTGAATCCGAACAACTGGTGGCGGACGTCGCCGACAAACCCACTTACTACGCCGATAAACTCGGCGACTTGTATCAGTTGACCCAGCAGTAGGCGTAGCCTAAGGTGATCCAGCAGACGCCTACAGGCGGCGTGCGCGATGACGTCATAGACTCACTTAGAAAAATAGAACTATTTTAACACGGTTCTCTAGTTGTCTCACGAGGGTCTCGAAGCACGGTGACGTCACCGTCGGTTTTTTTTTTAAAGGGCCTCAAAAGTCGCAACTTAGAGAAATAGGCTACCCCTTAAGCAACTACGGGTAAGTATCCCCCCAGGTAAGCAATTACGGCGTGGGGGGATTGATTCAATAGATGTTTTTGATAGTATTAGTAGTAGTGGGGGAGTGATTAGTCAGACGGGGGTGCTGCGGGGTGGCGTGGTGGCTGAAACCAGGCCACCACCCCTCCCCCCTTAGTGTCAGGTGTCACCGCGCGCTACCGTGCCACGCGGTGTGGGCGAGCGCGAAAAAGAACAATTCTGACCACCACCACCGTTTCAAAAACCTACCCCCTTAGGTTTGACACACACGCCCCACACCCCCACACACACCCCTTCCGACCCGCACCCACACAACACACACATCACCCCACTTCCGTTTCAAAACTCCCACCGGAAACTTTCCCAAACAAAAAAACCCGGACCAATCCCCAAACCCAAAACCTTGAAACCTATATCCTGAAACCTTTTCCCCTTATTCATACGTTTCAAGAAAAACTTCGAAACAAGGACAAAAAAACAAAAGAGATAATGGCGGCTACACCTCAGGAAGTGCTACAGCAGACCGGGCTCGTGGACTGGCTGGTGTTCAGCGAGTTGATCGCGATCATGGACGAGGACGAGGACGGGTTGGCGCTCCTGTTGTTTCAGGAGTTTGTCACCCAGTTTGAGGAGACGCTGGTCGAGATCGACGCCAACTTGAAACAGGGGCGCCTCGACGAGTTGCTGAAACTCGGCCACTACATCAAGGGGCTGGCGGCGGCGCTCGGCCTCGTCAAAATCTCCCACCAGTGTGAGCGCATCCAGAACTACGGCAACAAGCACAATTTCGACCACGCGCGTGTTGTCCAAGGGAAAGTGATTACCCCTGAAGGTGGCGACGGCGACGGCGCTGCTGGCGACGGTACTACCAGCGCTATTAGTGGTGCGAATAGCGCCAGCGATGGCGCCCAGAATAGCGCTGATGGCGCTGCGGGCGCGCTGGGCGCTGCCGGCGCTGCGGGCGCTGACGGCGACGGCGACGGCGACTACCTCGCCCTCGTCGGCGACGCCACCGCGCGGGCTAAGGAGGCGTTCGCGGCGCTGCGCACGGCGTTGTCGGCGTACTTTGGCGAGGAATTATAATAACAACAAAAGGAAAATTCGGAAGTGTAATTCCGCTTTTTTTGCTTTCCCTTTTTTAACGATACTTACGGATAGATAATGATCGCTTTTATATAAATATAACTTTGTAGGACGAGGTTATGATGATGACTAAGCACACCGAGTGTGGATAAGGTGAGGCGATTCCCGAAACTCTTCCTTAGTCACATACATCTTGCGGAAACTCAGCAAATTGGCGAGGATCAGCCCGCCAATCCACACCGAATAGAGCCGTTCCGGCGGCGCCATAAGTTTAATCTTGGTTTGGGTACCGGTTTCCGCTTGGTAATGGTGGAGCTCGCTTAGTAAGCGGTCGCCAAACCCCGAGGTTAACGTTGACCCCCCCAGTAAATGGATACTTTGCCATAGCGTCGCTCGTAAATCTAAATCACATTTGGCAATGGCATTATCGACCATCGCCGCTAACCCCGGCAGTTCGTCACCCACCAAATCGGGACGGAAGATAATTTCCAGCGCCTGAAACCGCTCACTGCCCACTCTAAGTTTATGTCCGTCAGGTAATGTATAGACTAAGGTGTCTTCATTGGCAGTGGCAGTGGTGCGTTGTTTCAACTCCGGTGCCCCTGCCGCGGGCGCCACCAGGGCCACTGACTCCTTAATCTCCCGAACCACATCCATCTCCGCCAGCAGCAGTAATCTAACCCCCAGCGCCAGGTGTAATAGCAGTGCTAGCTGGTTAGTAACCGCAGCTCCCGCCACATCCATCCTTTTGGTCAGATTAGGGAGTGCGAACCCGTCGTATACTGAAACCACACTCAGCTGACCCTCACCGACATCAACCACCACCCCTGTAGTACGTCCCAGCGCATATAGCGCAAGCGGCGCCGGCGTCAGCACGTATACCCCGGGAGCACCAAACCGTTCAAACAACTCTTCGGCGATAAGCTCGCGGTTACGTCGCGGGTTTTGAGGTGATTCGGTAATGAGCACCGGGTGATCGCTAATCAGCGCAAGCTTCAACTGCTGACTAAAACACTGGTGCCACACCCGCGCCATGTCGCCCCAATTCCTGATTTCGCCGTGGTCGATCGGCACCAGGAGCCGAAGGAGCCCGCGCTGGCGCCGCGCCTGGGCGCCGACGTAGACCCCGTCGCCCGCGGCGCCGTCGTCGGCGCCCACCATGATCTTGGCGTACTTGGGGCGCCCCACCATCAGCGGACCGTAGGCAGTGGGCACGTCGCCGCCAGCGATGCCGGCGCGGAGGCCCAGCTGGCCGTTGTCGACGACCACTGGTTGGTTATAAAGCCCCGCCATATGGGCGCGTAGCGCGACATCGCGATCATTTGAGATCAAGGCGCGAGTCATGTGACCAATTTATACATGAGTATAATTGCAGCTTAGGATATGATATTACAAGGAGTCAACAATTACAGAAGATCTAAGACACTTGATAAGATATATATTTCAACGTAAACACTTCAGGCTGATAGAATCTGATACAACTTAAGAGTAATAATGGCCTCTGTCTGGCTTGATAGTACTAGTAGAAGAGACTGAAGCTATCCACAAAATATAAGGTGATTACATTTAGATTGTTGAAATTATAGGATAAAATATGAACCATGACATTTCGTAGAACTATTCCTTATTTGCCAGAACCAAATGGTTCTTGAATGAAAAAAAAAAAAAAAAAAAAAAAAACATGGGCTTTTGCGTTGATGCTAGAGCTCAGTAATGACAAATAAAGACTGGTTCTGGTGATATGTAAGTTTAAAAGAAATGGAAGCCAAACTTAGATGTCAACAACGGTAATTGTAACCACTGTTGGCTAGCTCCATTTGACAAATAAGACTGGTAATGGTCACAACTACTTAACCAACTCTGTGTTAGTTATAGAGGTACATAAGCAAAAGTTTGTTAATTCATATACAGGTAAACACAATATTACTACACGGTCACCCCGAGTCGTCGGCGTCCTTCTTATCGTGGTGGCCAAGGTGTTTAATCCCCTTAATACCACCACCAAGGATTTTGGCACCGCCGCCAAGACCCAAAAGGGCACCCTTACCGACGTTTTTACCGACGAAACCAACACCTTTACCCACACCTTTAACCACGGTAGCACCACCTTTAGCCACAACAAAGGCATCACCGATGGTGGTATCGGAACTGGCTCTCACCTGGATGATCTTCTTCGGCTTAAATGAAAGCTTAAAGTACACGGTACCGGCGTCTTCACCCGATTCACCGACGAGGGGAGTTTCCACGTCCACCAGCGAGTTCTCCTTGAAGTTGGCTTCGCTCAATTTGATCAAACCAGTCCCCAAGAGATCGTTTTCATCGGCCATATCCCAATCCCAACACACCACCCTGATCTCGGTATCGTACATGTTACCCAATTCGATGGTAGTGGTCTCGTTCCACACGGGGTCCAATGTCCGCTTCTTGGTGTGCGTCTTATAGAAGTACTTCTTATCCAGATCAAGGTAAAGCTGGACGAACGGATCGGATTTACCGTTGGAGTCAGCCGAGGGGAGCCCCTTACCCTTGAGGATCTGGATCGTCAACTCACCCTGGTTATCCTTAGAGTCTTGAGGCGGCACCCCGTTCTCGTAAACGATGGGGATCCATTGACATTGCACTTGGACCGTCCCCTTGCCGTTAGAGCCCGAAAGCTGTAAAGTTTCCGGTTCGTCGTAGGAGTTCTTAAGCAATTGAAGGGCGGGGATCAGCGTCTCACAATCGCATTTCTCGGCGATATTGTTATCGTCCTTAGCAGCAATACGAATAGTACACTGCGACCAATCCAAATCGGTAATCACCACGTCACCGGTACCCAAGGCACCTTCAGGGGCGTTGCCCCGCTTCTTCCGTTTCAGCGCTTTACTAAGCTTCGGCAGCGTCCAGTCGCTGTACCCGTGGGAGTCAAAGAAGAATTGCACGTACGAACTCTTCTTAGGGACATCAGCCCCTAACACTTCAAACACAAACACCCCCAGCTTGAAATCGATGAGTTCGTCGAGCAGAAGCGCAAGCTTACCCAGATCGGACGAACCGCCGTCAATATTGAGGGCTTCGTCTTCAGCAGCATCGTCGGCGCCGCCACCAAGCTTCTCCATCCGTGCCAAACGACGCTGTAACACGTGCTTCTTGTGGCCGTGGTGGTGGGTGATCTGTTCCTTGATGTCGTCCATCTCCTGTTTCCGCTTCTGCGTTTGTTCGCGTTGTTCGGCTTCGTGTTGCTTTTCCCATTCGTCGTCACGGATATCTTGAAGCGTCTTAACGGGGAGACAAGGGAAGAACGAAAGCGAGTAGGTCACCTGACCCTTAACCCCCTTCTTATGGATCAACTTAGAAACACGTTTGGTGGTGTCTTGGTGTTCGACGTATTGCCCCTTTTCGTCTCTTTGGATAATCTCGTTAAGTTGGACGTCAAATTGACCTAAAGTACGGTCGGGCGAGTGGCGTTCCACATCCATCACTTCAATGGTAAGCTTCTGGTTAGCCAGCGACACTGTGACGTAGTGCACTTCATTCCATGAAGGGTTCAAGTTACTATTGAAAGCACGAGTACGTGTCTTGTACACCCCGTTAACAAACACCCGCACGTATGGATCGATCTTACCAATGGTTTCCAAGTTACGCAAGTCTTCAGCACGGTCAATCGACACTCTAACCGCCCCAATGGGAGGAGTAAACGAGATGGGGTCACCGATATCAAGTTCAACAGGTTTCCATTGCACTTCAATTCTCACTTCACCACCCGAGGCAAGCGAGAACCACAGCTGTTGCACTTGCAGAGCGTCGATGTATTCGTTCAAGTACTTCAGGACCACACCCAACTTCTTACCCAGCTTATCTTTAAGCACCACCTTGAGCTTAGCCTTCAGTCTTGAGGAAACAATCTTTTCGTCAATCATGTTCCAACCAGGAGTGGCCAGGTTGACGAACTCCAGCTCGTCGATAAGCTCGTTATCAAGGTACACAAGCGCCTGGACATTAGGCGGCTTCTCCTTTTCGTCAAGCTTCAAGTGGCGGGCTTCGGCAACGTTGATACGGGCAATACCCGTGTTCAAGTCGGGAGGAGGAGTAATGGCACCGTCGGGACCCATAGTGGCTTCTTCACACTTAAAGTATTGGAGGTCAAAGTTCAAAGTCCCCACCGGTTTGGTATTTCTCGTAATCGTCTGGTTGACGTCTTGTTGAACCGGGTCCTTCTCCAAGAACTCCAAGTCCATTTGCACGATACCTTCCAACTTGTCCAGACGGAAATCGTTATAATCGTACAATTGGACGATTAACGGGTCCGACAACAGCTTCACCGGAATGTAGAACGTCTGGTTCCATGTCGGGTTCAGCGTATCCATAATCGTTTTCGTCTTCGCCAACACCTTCCGCTTATCGAAGCAGAACGTCAAGTACGGGTCCATGGTGTTGTTGATTGCAGCAATTGCCCGAATATCCTTACCGTAGTTGGCAGTAATACAGAGCACCCCGATGGCCGAGTCCAACGCGTTACCGGCAAGCAATTGCTGGATGTTCAATTGGTACAGCATGGGAGCGTAGACCATGGGTCCAACGTATTTGGTCACCATTTCGTTAAGGAAAGGGAAGATACCGGGGAAGTCAAGCACTTCAAAGTTAAAACAAGTATCACCAAACAAACGACAAACGAAATCGAAATAAGGCGGGTGTAACAACAGCACGTTGACCGTCTCAATGTGGGGGAACAGCTCCATCATTCTCACCCGGACACGGACGGTGGCACGGCACAGCACGTCCAGCACGGTGACGGGGATGGTGACGCCAAACAACGAGGTTTTCACGGTAATCTTTTCGTTAACCGTCGACTTCAATTGCTTAGCGGAAAGATCAACCAACGAGTTGGGGATATACGAGAATTCCCAGTCCATCACCACGACATCGTCAGCGGTCCCCTGAAGGGTCTTAACCCGGTTAACTCTGAATGGTTTGGTACCGGCGGTAAACGTATCGATCCACAATTTCATAATGAAATCAGGCACGGGGAGAGTCACCAAAGTGGCGTTGATCTGTTCACACACAATTTGCGAGATCAGCGGTTCCAAGTAGTACCAGAACTTCTCCACCATCAAGTTGAACCAGTCGATGGTTTCGTAGTCGGTTTCAATCAGCTTAATCAGGAACTCTCTCTGAGCTTCTTCCCGGATTTGTTCCCGGTATTTCCGTACACTCAGCCGGTAAAATACCAGACACACAAGTACGACAAAGAACACGGGACCAAGCGAGAAGTAGAAGTAACCCCAGAACCACAGGAAGAACGCCCCAATGGCAAGCCAGCCGACGTTATGGTACCATTCCCCAAACAATTTCAGGGGAAGTTGAGTATCGAAAAACGACGATTTCAGGGTTAAATCGTACTGGTAGTCCTCGGCGGTCATGACGTCGTCGGACTCAAAGTGCCCCACTTCTCTCCAACCACGGTAAGTAGGCATTTGCGGTAACAACGGCGGTGGTTTAGTGGTGATATTCAGCATATCCAAGTCCTTGGAGGGTACCAAATCCGGTTGAGGGCCGTTCTCGTCCACTTGTCCCCTCTGAACTTGTTGCGACAGCACTGCCAAAGGGTTATCGACGTCAACATCGGCAGGAGGCGGTGGTTGTTTCGATACCGTAGTGGGTGTTTGTGACCCCAGCGCCACCGCTCTCGCCTCGTTAGTGCCGTTAACTTGGCCGTTATTAGCGGTAGTGGCCGCCAGAGGCCGCTGTCTCAATTTAGTGGAGTCGCTGGCGACAGTGGTACGGCTAGAAAGCGGTTGGAGCCGCAGCAGCGGGTCCCGGCCATTCAGCAGCAGCAGCGAGGGAGCGTAAACGGGGGCCTGTGCCACTCCAGCAGCAGCAGGGGCAACTCCGGCAGGGGCTTGATTAGCCACAATTGGTTGAGTGGGGGTCTGCTTGGGTGTCTGGGTAGGGGTTCTTGCCTGTTTGGCTTGGATGGGAGTGAAGATACCTCCCGGTACTGACGTCGCTGGTGATGGAGGTACACTACCGCCATTAGCACCGTTGGCAGCACGTGGTTGAGTAGGCGTAGCAGGAGGGTTACCGCTGGGAGATGACGGGAAATGAGCGGCACCACCGGCGGGGTGTTGGATACGACTGCTCCGAGGCTTCAGAAGGTCAAATTCGGGAATAATGGGAGCTCCACCATTACCATTGGTAGTAGTATTAGTTCCAATTGACCCCAGTTTGGCGCGGGAACGAGGCAGTGAGCCGAAGGCCGCCCCAAGGGGTACCTCGATTCTCGGGGTAGACGACGACGAATGCACCGATTGCGCCGGTGCCAATTGCGGCAGAGGGTAGGAATCGCCATTAGTACCATTAGTATTACCATTAGTGGCATTTGGTGTCGGCGGCGGCGGCTGTTTCGGAGCCGAGCGTTGGTGCGCCCGGTGCTTTATGGCGTCGGCCAGCACAAACAGCGGTCCCGCCCCATCCTTCGTCTGCGCCTGTTTCACCGTGGGGTCAAGCGACAAATTGCGGTTATCCTCGGCAAGCTCCAACGTGTCGGTGATGTCCTTCTCGCGCTCGACGTGGGCCTGGGGCGGCGGGCCAAGCATCTCTTCCGGGTTGGCCAGGTCGGGTTTCTGCCCCGCGGCAGCGGCAGCAGCGTTCAAGTCCATGATAAAACAGAACGCGTAACAGTATTGGATAAGCCGCTAAGTGATTAAAGGTCTGGTGGAAGGGGAATTGGCGGGAGCAATGGGGCCTGGGTTAGGGCTTATTGGAATTTAGGGGAGACTTGTTTTTGCGACGCGCCGCGCAGTTGCCGTCGTGCCCCGACCAGAAGGCTGAAACCAGGAAGGCGTAGTCGAAAAAAGGGAACAAGAATGAATTGAAAAGAATAAGACAATAAAATGAATGAATTACTCTAGAATTACTTTAAAACTGTTATGTTTTGTTTATGTGTCACAATACTGTTTCAAGAAAGCTTAATTACACAGAACACTACTCTAATTATCGGAGATCACACTACTTCATTCACCATGGGCGTTTGTGACCGGGAAGGACGCACGCGAACGATACTTACGAGGGGTAAACACCACGGACCAGGCGACTAACCTCTTAGGTTTGTGATAAACCGAGTAATACTTTTGAGCTGTGTTATCTGAAACACATCCAGTTTATCAAATCAGGCTTAAATGTTAGTGTACCCGGTCTTTTTTGGTCACCCTGATCTCGATTGCTACTGGTAGTGGTAGTTGCTTGTAACCGCGTTCGCTAAGCCAACCCAGGGCTACATAACCAGTTTATATGTCTTCCAAACCAATGTCTATTATCTACCAAACCCTCTATTCTGAGCCAACGACGACGGCGCCGGGCGTCGTCCCTGCGCCACCACCGGTTTCTTAAGCATCGCCAGCGCCATCTGCGGCGGCTTGGGCGCCAGCGCCGCCACGCTACCACCACCACTACCACCACTTTTACCACGTTGTTGGCGGCAGTTCACCTCCAGCGCCAACGCCGCCTCACACTCCTCGTGCTTATACCCTCCAAGCCACGGATTGGCGAGCAATTCAGCGTACAGCGGCCGCGTATCCGGGTTCTTTTGGAGGCACTGGTTGACGAAGTTTTGCGCCAACTCGGTAAAGCGACCGCTATCCAATTTGGGCGGATCTCCATCGACAATCGCCAGTAATTGGGAAAAGATATTGCCATACGTTTCTGGCGGGTAAGGGTAGTGGCCACAGGCAATTTCTAGTATGGTAATCCCCAATGACCATACGTCCAGTTGTACCGAGTATGTCAGGTCCATCGGGTTAGAACCAGTATAAATCCGTTCGGGAGCCATATACAGCTGGCAACCAATGTTTGTTTTAGCCAACAGCGCCACCAAATTACCGGAAACACCAAAATCACACAATTTCACCTTACCCTGAGTATTGACCAAAATATTTGTTGGTTTAACGTCGCGATGGATGATATTATGAGTATCTTTTAACTCTTTCAACCCTCGTATCACACACTCGGAAATATACGCCAACAGCTGTTCATCTTGTACCCCATAGTTATGACCATAAATCTTATCCAACAGACCGCCGTCCATGTACTCCATACACATGTACACTGCCCCCTCGACGAAAAACGCACCGTAGAAGTCCACGATATACGGCAGCGTACACCGGTGAAGCACGTCCAATTCCATTAAGATTTGAGTGAATTTGGTCTCGTCAAGTTCAAGTCTCACTTCTTTCATCGCCATCGTCACCCCAGTAGGTTTATGTAACACTTTTGAAACACAGCCATAGTTACCTCGGCCGATTTCTTCAATGTATTCGAGTTCATCAAGCGAGATACGAAACAGATGGCCACTACTGAAATCAACCCCTTTCGAGTGAAGCAGGGCTTTCCCGGCGAATTTCAACTCTCCCAGCTGGATATCAATATACTTTTTGTACAGGTCAAACAACAGCGGTGCTCCATTACCATTAGAGTCAGTATTAGCCGCTTTTGATGGCGATTGAGGCACTGCCGGTGCCAGGGGCAATTTGAGGTTAAATTTGCGTTTGTTACCGTTTGTAGTCGTAGGCACGGCCAGGTCCAGTTTCAGTTCAGGCGCGATAGGCTTGGTTTGAGCGAGTTCACTCATATCAAGCTTCATCCCCCGTCTTTGCGAGAGAGACGGTTTCTTCACCAAAGGCGGGTTTGTCGGCGGAGATTGCGGCTCCAGATTAGCATGGGGACGAATGTGAACACCCATATCCATCGTAGTATCACTTGAGTCCACCGGCGGCGCCAGGGGAGGCCGGCCGGCGTTCATCAGCAGCAGCCTCAGCAACGACCCCACGGGCAGCGCCGCCTCCGGGTTGCGCAGTTTCTGGAACGCTAGCAACCGCGCCTGGATGTCCAGCAGCATCAGCAGCAGGATCGGCGGCGGCGCCGGCAGCAGCACGTTGGGCTGTTTGTCGCCCATTCTCGGTTACTTTTTGGATGTGTGGAAATTAGTTTATCGAGGGCGGCGCCCGCTTCTAGGGAAATAAGTTGCTGCGCGCGCTACCATCCGTAGTCTATAAACAACTAAATAGGCCATCAAAAATGGTCAAACAAACAGGCGAATACTGTATTATTTATCTAGACACCACTCTCTATCTATGAAGGCAAAAAAAACGTCTAATTTCCCTTCATTTCTCTGTTTTCTTTACCATATAATTGGCGTCCTGGTATGGTAGTGGGCGACGCGGAGGAAAAACATGTGTCTGAGTGCCAGCCACTGTCTCACCCAGTACCTACTGATTTTCTTTTCCCACGATAATATTACTTTTCCCATGTACTATGAAACATACCAAACACTACCATGAACTACCACTACTACCACTACTACCGTTATAGAGACAGTTAATAGACTGTTAACAGACTGTTAACAGACCCTCTTTAACGCTGTGCGCAGCCGCTAGGACGCGGTGCCGGAGCCTAAACTCCGGGACCCTCCCGCTGCTGCCAGCTACTGCCAGCTGCTGCTAGTTGCTACACTAGCGAGAGACCATGTGGTCCATTTGTCAGCGGATAACTGTGGTACATCCACCGAATGACGGCAAAACGGATACGGATCACGCCGATCATGCAACTGGCTACACAATACCACTGAGAGGGGCCAGGGCGGCAAATCACGTGGGGACCAATTAGGGCGTCCACAAAAAAAAAAAAAAAAGTTTGACGCCTTAGCTGTGATGGGTTGGGGCGGTACCTGAACCGGCGCCCGGTTACTGCTTTCGGATGGGGGCGGCTCGCCTTTATCGGCACCCTGCGTTGCGTGTACGTGCTGCGCGTATATACCGCGGCGGGCGGGAGTTTTCAAGCAAGGGCATCGCCGGCGACGTGGTGCAGCGAGGCTTAGCTTTTTTTTTGACACGCCGATGAAAATGACTGAGGCAGAAAAAAAGGATGCTTTAAACCCACGGCGGGATTCGAACCCACAATCGCTCGATTAGAAGTCGAGCGCCTTAACCATTGGGCCACGCGGGCGGCGATATTTAAATTTTGAACGTGGTTTTTGGCGAGAGGGTAGCGTAAGAAAGCTATAATTTTTAATCTAAAGAACCGAATTATGTGCTTAATCTGGTAGCGGTGGTTATGCTTGGTAGTTATTGTGATGGTAGGTGTTGGTTCCAAGGCCGTAGTCCTACTTTTAGTGGAGATATTGGTCATGGTTCCCCTGGTGACTAATACCAACGACACGCTCAATATCGTTGAAAAAGCCAAAATCACGTCTGTAATAGTAGTAAGGTAGCATTATTTACACTGGGAGTAGTCAAATTCTCTCGAATTTTGCCCAAAATGATGCTATTAGAACGCTAACGTGTAACCATCACTTCAGGGGTTGAATACGAGTTGGTAGCTACTGTAGCTTTGCAAACGTAAATTGGGACAAACTTCTCTCTAGATCAACGCTGTTCATCATCCCCGGCAAAAGAAATAACACCCCACTTTTAAAGTCACTGCAGGTTCCATTGATCGATACCATTAATCCAATGTCCATCTGAGACATTTGGTGGTGTCCCCGCGAAATTTCGTGTCTTCAAGCATTAATTCCTTTTTTTCGTACAGAGGCAGCAAAAAAAACGCGACACGCTAACAAAACGCTCTTTTTTCTTCGTATATACGTGGATACCCTAAACTTTTTCATTTACACCACCGTCTTTCCCACCGGCGAATGAACTTGCTTGCCACCCGTAACTTCCGCGTGGTGATGGCCCTCGTGGCCTTGTTGACCGTCGCCATCATCTTGGTCACCCAAAGAAAGCAGTTGGCGGCGCTGGCCCCGCACATCGCCACCGTCCACACTCCTGACGTGTTTGATTCGGCCCCCGGCGACGAGCCCAGCGCTAAGCTTCCTGAAGGGAACACTCCTCCCTATCCTAAACAAGATGCCCTCAAAGCGGATAAGTTAAACGACGCTGTTTCCGCCGATAAGTTACCGCAAAAGCCCCAAGACGTCGCCGAGACCAAGGCTGATACCGAGACTAAGCCTGTCGCTGAGACTAAGCCTGACACTCCCAAAAAGCCAGCTTCGGGTGACTGCGAACAATACGTGATCATGATTGACGCCGG
This sequence comes from Diutina sp. Y7414, assembly GCA_037042415.1. Classification (NCBI taxonomy): domain Eukaryota; kingdom Fungi; phylum Ascomycota; class Pichiomycetes; order Serinales; family Debaryomycetaceae; genus Diutina; species Diutina sp. Y7414. The sequence continues at coordinate 25,510 of JAXQKI010000054.1, forward strand.
TTCGCTGGGGCTGAGAGTCCACACGTATAAGTTCGATGTGTGTCAGCTGCCTCCGTTAGTGCTTGCTGAGGACTTTAAGATGCTTAAACCCGGTTTGTCGTCGTTTGACACCGACGCCGAGGGTGCTGCCAACTCGCTCAACCCGTTATTGGACCTGGCGGTGGCGTTTGTCCCGAAACATTTACAAGCGTGTACTCCTATTGCCGTCAAAGCCACTGCTGGTTTGCGTAAGCTTGGTGAGGAGAAGTCGCTGGCGATCTTACTGGCGGTGAGATCTCATTTGGAGACGAAATACCCGTTTGCCGTCGTCGAAGGTACCGACGGTATCGAAGTGATGGACGGTAGCGACGAAGGCTACTACGCCTGGATCACCACTAACTTGTTGCTTGGTACCATTGGTACTGCCGAAAAGGAAGCTACTGCTGCTGTGTTTGATCTTGGTGGCGGTCTGACCCAGATTGTGTTTGAACCTAAACCCGACCACCCCGTGGCTAAACTGGATATGGAACGCAAATTTGAGTTTGGTGGCCACACTTACTCTCTCTACGAATACTCCCACTTGGGTTACGGTCTCAACGAAGCGAGAAATAAGATTAACAAGGCCATCGTCACTAACTTTGGCACCGAAAAGCTTACTAAGCACCAACTGGCTAAGCAAGCCGAAGCCGCCGCTGCTGACAGTGTTGAAATCACCAACGCTTGTTTGCCTCCCAATACTGAAACCACTAAAGTCGTTGAATTCGGTAAAGACGAATTTTACCACGTCAAATTTGTCGGTGGTAAACTGCACCTGGGCGGGTTATGTCGGGGTTTAGTGGAGCTGATTTTCGCCAAAGACGCCGAGTGTAACGTCGGCCCCTGTTCGTTCAACGGCGTCCACCAACCGTTGCTTTCAAAGCTGTTTGATAAGCACGGCGACATGTTTGTGTTCTCGTTTTTCTACGACCGCACCAACCCGCTCGGGTTCCCGCTGGACTTCACCGTCGAGGAACTCCGCGACTTGGCTCGTGACGTGTGTGGCGGCGCCGAGCTGGCGTCGGTCTTCGCCAAAGAGGCCCAGGAAGAACTCAACAAGGAACCGTTCTGGTGTATGGACTTGTCGATCATCACTGGATTATTGCACACTGGCTACGATATCCCCCTTGCCCGTGAAGTGAAGACGGCCCAGAAGATTGGCGGCTTCGAAATCGGGTGGTGTTTAGGGGCGTCGTTGCCGCTTTTGGAGCTGAAGGGCAAAAACTGGAAGTGTCGGGCATAAACATTTCTTCGAGAGTTAGCCGATTCTCGGCCGACATCGTCACCGACATCACCGACATATACACCGACATATTCCCCGACGTATTTTCCTTCCGTCCAGTTACAGACACACCCACTTCTAACCTTATGTCGACGCTTCTGTTATGTGTCTGCTCTTACGTTATACGCGGATTAGTAATTTGGCGTGATTTAACAATAGCGTTAGGGTAGAAAAAAAAAAGCTCATTATTCACACAATAAATGCACCGCTATTCACGAAAAAATGCACCATTATTCACGAGGAAAAAAAAGCACCATTATTCACAAAGTCAGCCCCTTAACCCCACCGTAAACAGCAAGGCTCGCCGGACGCTCGAGTCCCGTCACGCGACATGACACTAAGACAAGCAAGAGGTTGAAATGGATGTTGCCCCTTATTGAAGCCATTTAAATCGAATCAGACGTCGCAGGAGACGTCCTCGGCGTCGGAGTTTCCGTTAGCTGTCACCTTTTTTTAAGCTGCGGACACTGCGGATGCCACCCCCGCTTTCGACCCCGCTTTGGATGATGCACCTGCGCGATGCCAGTAAGATCGCTTAAACGACATTTACTCCGAGCCGACCGACCCTGGAGACTTCCACCGAAAGGTGGGAGTCTTGGATGTCATAAGCTTTTCATTTGCTTCTATTCCTCCAAATAGAAGAGTCTAAACCGTAAATTCTGGTATGTTTTACTAATGGAAGAACCCTCATTCGTAGAGGGTAGCTGCGGTCAAGAAAACCCAACGGTGCTTACACGGCATGCACCATCGGGGCCGACATTTACTCGCCGACATAATCCTCGATGGCCCGACACGTCGTTTACGTATTTATAACACCTGCGCCTGCCTCACTTTAAAGGCTTTTACGACTGACCCCACACAGATGTCCGACACCGAGTCCGTCGCCAGTGCCGGCACCGCCACCTCGGGGTACCACCTGATGCACCACCTGATGCCCGTCACCCTGATCCAGATGACGAAAACCGGTGAATACGTCATTATTGGTAACCGCAAGTTCCGCACGCTGGAATTGCAACAGGCGTTCGGGGGTACGTTGAACCCTGGTTTAGCTCCCTATAAACACTATGAAGTCAATCCCGCTCCGTTAGGGTTGGCGGCGTTTGCCTTTCTGACGTTCTGCTTGTCTTTATATAACGCGCAGGCGATGGGGATCAAAGTACCCAATGTGGTAATCGGCGCCGCCTGCTTTTATGGCGGGGCAGCGCAATTTCTCGCTGGCTGTTGGGAATTCTATACCGGTAACACGTTCGGTTTAACCGCTCTTTGTTCTTATGGAGCTTTCTGGCTTTCCTACGCCGCCATCTTAGTGCCCGCGTTCGGCATTTCGGGACCTAAAAGTGGCTACGCTGATGCCCCTGACCAATTGCTGAATGCCATTGGCTTTTATTTGATTGGCTGGGCGTTAGTGACTTATATGTTAGCGCTGGTGACGATCAGATCGACGCTTGCATTTTTTCTCCTTTTCTTATTTTTGGCGATCACATTCACGTTACTCGGCGCCGGCGAGCTTACCGGTAAAGTTGGTGTTACCCGCGCCGGTGGTGTCATGGGTGTGATTACGGCGATTGTCGGTTGGTACAACGCCTGGGCAGGTGTGGTTACCCGAACCAACTCCTATATTACTCAGCGCCCGATCCCCATGCCCGATTTAACTCCCATCGTGCCCTGGCGACGCAACAAAAAAGAGTAAAACGCAACGACGTGACGAACAACACATTAAGCATCCTATTTATTTATGTATTTATTAACAGACCAACAAATTACGATTTTAACCTTAATAGTCTCGTACTGGTCATACTCAGAAACTTAAATTGTTTTTCTCAAAAAGCTGGTGAGAGCTAAAACATTCATGCTTTTGGAGATCATAACTTTCATGGACGCGTCTGTAATTTGTGAGGCAACCACATATGAGTAAAGAAAAGAAGGTTCTAGGGAAGATAAGAGATTTGATGTAATGTGTTTTACATGGTTCAGGTCTTCAATATAATTAGATTGTTTGAAGATTATGATTCAAACTATTTCATGAATGTCCAAGTATATCTTCATCTTGATTAAACTTTCAGGTATAATTTGAAATATTGAAGAAAAATCAAATGAAAGTCAAATCATGTCAAGAACCACAAATAAGGTTGATTGAACGCAGTTACTCTTAATTTAAGTGGAGCGATTTTACCTCAATTTTTTGGATTGTCCACCTTCGGTGGAAATCCTATAAGTGTCTTTCTCTAATGTGTGATTGATTATGTACAAGAAACTGAGCACGCCTATTCGAGCGCCACCTTGGCCCCCAAGCCTTCCAAAGTCGCCTTGATCTTGTCGGCGTCCTCCTTGGCGACGTTGTCCTTCAACACCTTGGGCGCGGCCTCGACAAACTTCTTGGCTTCGACGAGCGACAACCCCAAGAGCGTCTTCACTTCCTTGATGATCTTGGGCTTAGCCTTGGCGTCGAACGATTCCAATTTGATCGAGAAAATCGTCTTTTCTTCCACTTCTTCCTTAGGAGCTTCAGCTTCGGCGGCAGGAGCAGCGGCAGGAGCGGCGCCGGCAGCGGGCAAGGCGATGTCGGAGATGTTTAATCTCGTCTTCAATTCGGTGACGAGGGCCGACGTTTCCAAAAGCGTCAACGTCGAGATCTGGTCGACAATGGCGGCGATCTTGGGGTCGACGGGGGCGGCGGCCAGCGAGGCGGCGCCGGCGTCGGCGGCGGTGGCGTTGAACCGCACACAGGTTCTGAGGGCAGGAGTGCCAACAATACGGGTCGCGGGTCTGAGGGCTTGTCTGATCATAGCGGCCAAAGGATCCTTGGTAGATAAAATTTTCCACCGCTCGCACGATGGGAAAAATGCGACCCACCACCAGTAAATCAAACAGTACGACAAGAATATGAATGAATAGACAACCTAAATATTTATAGGTGAAAAATTGATAGACTCCAAGAATAGTGGTCTTGACTAGTTTCAATGTACAGCAATATATCCAGTGTAGGAAATATTCAATAGATTTTATGGCTCATATTTAGATATATCTATATCTATTAAACGGAACTTTCAATTCCTATGAGAAGCTAATAATGTAATGGTTACCTTTTACTTAAACACTACACTACCCACCTTAATTTTTCCTTCAGTATCGCTACTCGTTTCGCTGTTTAGCTAACGGCTTCTCCGCGCTTCCAGTGCCACTTTTTCGCGACGCGAGAGCGCCTCTCACACCCAACGTCGACCCATCATCACCATCCTCACCATACCCCATGGCGTCGTTCCGGTTCTGTGCCGAGTGCAACAACATGCTCTATCCCAAGGAGGATAAGCAGGAGCAGCGGCTTCTCTACCTGTGCCGGAACTGCGGCTACACCGAGCTCGCAGAGAACCCCAAAGTCTACCGCCACGAGCTCATCACCAACATCGGCGAGACCGCCGGCGTCGTCCAGGATATCGGCACTGATCCTACGTTGCCGAGACTGGACAAAGAGTGTCCCAAATGCGGTAACCGCGAAGCGGTGTTCTTCCAGTCGCAACAGAAACGCAAAGACACCAGTATGATCTTATTCTACGTGTGCTTAAACTGCCACAACACCTTCCGCGACAAGTTGGACAACATGGGATAACAACTTGATCCTATACACAATCCTGTTGCGTTTTAGTCGTGCCCTGGGGGCAAGGCTGAGAGATGTACCCATAATATATATTTACGTAAACCAAAACAATCTAAGCAAACGATACCTTCTTCCGTTTCGGCGCCGACTCGTCGTTGTCGTCACCTTCTTCTTCCTTCCGTCTCGCCTTGGCCAGCTTCCGCCGCGCCGCCCGGGCCACCAGCGCCTTCAGACGAAGCTCGCTCTTCTTACCTTCAAGCTTATCCTGCTTCGCCTGTTCCTTCCGTTCGAGCTCCTGGCGCTTTAATGCCCGCAAGTCCTCGAGCCGTTTCAGCTTCTCAAGTTTCAGCTCGTTGACGCTGTCGTACTTGTCGTTGATGCTCTTCACTAACCGGTTCATCAAGAGCAGGTCGTGGTCGTCGACAAACACCTTCCCCTTCTTCCCCCGCTTGGCTTTGACACCCGGAGTCACCGCCATATTGAGCTGGGGCACCGCCAACTGGGTTTCGGAGTATTTGGTGCCGTTGGTGGCGCCGTAAAGCCTGATCTTCGCCTCTCGCTTTTTGATCGCCTCTTTCAGCGGAGCCCGCTTCTCCTTCTTCGGAGTGAGTTTCGGCGTCAGCGCCATCAAGTTACGAGCAGCACCATCAGAGTACACCTCCAGCTCATTCTCACGCTTCTTGTTCTGCGTCGCCAGCCGCTTCGCCGTCTTCAGCTGTCGGTGGACCATGGATACGCGATGCTCATCTCGCGCGAAATCCCCTTAGTAGAGTGGGAGAGGGAGACAATCTGGGGAAACCAAAAACATTTAGGAGATGACAATAAAATGATCTGATGAGTGTAGGGTCTATTTTAGATTCGAGCCAGAGGGTGAATTGGCAAAAATAAATTTCGATATGACGTTTGAGTGGGTTTATTTGATAAGTTAATGGAATTTGTTGAGGCCATGAATGAAGTATACGCTCCTCCTTTCATTGACAAGTAAAAGAAATCAGCTCTGAATGCATTACACGATTTGTAGTGACACTCTGAGTACGAAGGTCTAATTTGTATTCCTTACAAGACATCATGATCTACAATCGTGAATTAAAGGTAATAATTAATCTAACACTGGTAATCCGAAGTAAAACGATATTATAGTGTGGCTTCAATTTCTGTAATCAAAAGAGCTAAGATTGCAATCGAGCTAATTTCAACATTCACAATTTTTGATCTCCCTAATAAGTTTTCATCGAGACCACCCGCACTTATCGTGGCAGGCGTACCTTAAATGACAATCTGGTCTAAAAAATTCACCACGTCGACTTCATTTCCTATGTAATAATTTCTCAACCTTCAACTATAAACTATTTCAAATTGTGCAATTTGATTATCTGCTTCCCTTTGTGTCCACTTCAAATCACCACTAACTACGTCGCACTCAGGGTTTACTAAAACCCCATACACTCCACCACTGTCACCCCACCATGAAGGTGTTTGTATCGTCCCAGAACGTGCCCATCGGCTACACCACCCCGAAATTTCCATCGCTATACTGGCCAGTAGGGCGTGACAACTCCCATTATCAGGTACTGTTCCTCTATTACCGCATCGATATCTGGAAGTTCACCGTGTTCTGGGGGCTTATCCTTTCCGGTGGCCTCTACTGCCTGGCAGGTGTAATCGCTCTGGCAGCCCTGTTGTTTAACCGATCCCGCCAGCGACTGAAAGTGACTGTTTGGATGCTTTTAGAGGCGTTATTTGTGGTACTGCTCTATGCGTTTGTTGGCCTTTTTAAAGGGTTTGTGCTGGGAGCAATCATCGGCCTCATCGTTGGTGCCATTTATCGTGCCGGTGAGTTGAGTATGAGCACGTGGATCCCCTTCTGCTGGTCAGTGGCGATCATATTGTTTGACGTGTGTTCGTCGTACTCTACTTCAGCTATTATCTTATAACTCGAAGACGCCTTGCTATCAAAGCTATCAGTGGGATTCATGAGCTGAACCGAATACGCTAAGGCCATTTCAAAGAATCCTTTACTAGGACATCCTGTTATTGTCGCCGGTGACACTAATGCCTTGTTATACAGGGTATAACCAGTGAGCACGATTTCTTGAATGCGATGCATCAATGGCGGATTATAGACGTCAAACTCAGCGATGGCAGGTTATCCTTGGTCTGACCAATCGACTTCATTGCCAAGACTAAAAGGTCACGAAGAAAATCAAGAGCACCATGGCGTCAATGTACTGAAGCATAGTACGGTTTTTTGGATGAATCTACTCCACATTATTGAATGTGGCGCTACTCCCCTCTGGAAGGGGATTCTAGTTTTCAAATAGACTTAATTGTTAATATACTAATTTAACCTGAATCAGAGTCTCAAAATCGTGTAAATGATCATTATAATTTATATTTTTATGACTATAGCGCTTACTTAACAGTCCACTTGGACTAACTCTTCAACGCCATGTTCAATCACCATTGCCGTCAATTGACCGCCTTTAGCACACCCAGTATCAAGTCCCCTAGTATACTTCTTTAACTTGAGCCCTGCGGCAGCGTGGTGACCATAGAATACCACCGTGCGTTGAGATTTCGGTTCCAGCTTCATTTGCTTATTATAGATCTTCAGCCAGGCGACGGCCCCTTTAGCATCGGTGTCGCTTGTCAGCCGTTTATAGTCAGGTTTAAGCAACGCCCGCATCTCCAAGTTTTCATTAGGCGGTTGTTGGTCCAAGGGTAAATCGGGACGGACCCCGGCGTGGACGGCGATGGCGGGGTACCCCAGCGCCAACGTCCCCAACCGCTTAATCACCGAGCACAGATTGATAAACTTAATGTGGCGGGGTCTGAGCCTCTTAGCAAGTTTCAATTCCAGTTTACGCCCTTCCACCTGAGCGTGGTCATCGTCAACCCCCGAGAAGTGAGGTGGCGGCAATTTCCAGTACTCGGTGTAAAGCTCAAGCACCGAGTATTCGTGGTTTCCCAACACGCATTCAGCGCGGTTATCAATCAAATAGTCAAGCACGGCAATCAGGTCCTCTCCTTTAGTGATAAAATCGCCAAGCAGCACCAATTTATCGCGTTTGGGGTCAAATTGAACTTTGGCCATCAACCGTTTAAGCGGCTTAATCAGGCCGTGGATATCACCAACAACGATAAGACGGCCTCCAGTTAACGTTTCATAGTCGGTAAGATTGGCAATACGGGCGATATCGTGGAGGCGGACGGCGGGCGGGGCCATAAGCGCCGGCGCTATAACCACCACCGCCATCATCGCCATCGCCGCCACCAACGCCAATACCCACCGGAGCCACTGCCACGGGCCTCGTCGGGGCTTGGCCTGTTTCTCAAGCCGCTCCGGCCGCTTCCCGTGGCCCACAAGCGGCGTCGTCTCCTCCATTTTAACGGTGGTCTTGTTCTCTCAGGTAAACAATAACGGCGCGACAGGCCTTATTTAATATATGTGAGGGAAACTCGAGGTAAGTGGGTGTCGGAGTTAGCGGATCCAGACTGTCTGTCCCTTTTTTTTTTAATGTAGTAGTACCACGCGATGGCAACCCTAACGGTTATAATTGAGTGAATTGTCCGCCTAAGCAGCAGCAGCCACCTTCCACACGTGGGGTATTGGTGTGCACAGAAAACCTAAAGTCATCGCTGCGGGACGTCATGGATACGACTGAGGGCTCGCAACCGAGAAAAACGTGGGTCGGGTTGTGGCTAGTAACAATTGCTGTAATACGTGTATCTGTACAAAATTACAGGGTGTAATTGCCAGCCTCGTCTGGCGAATTCGTTACGAGGCGGCGACGTCGGCTAGTGACCGTTTACTCGATTAGGGTGTTTAATTAGGTTCATATCAGTGTCGGAGAACCCGATCTTGGCCTAATGACACACTAGCCGTTTCTTTTTATGGTAATGAGATGATTATGGTAGACGACTTCTATGTCGCTGGAATAGTCGGTGACGATAGGGGTAGGCCCAAACACTACAATTGATCCAATATGATAGTTATACTCTATTTATGCACACATCTACAAGGCCCATTTAAGGACCTCCAATGACGTCACCACGATGAATATAGTGGTGGGCAACGTCAACACCACGTAGCCCCAGAATAAAATGCCCGCCATCTCCTGCTGGTACAAGTTGTTCAACTGAGTGATCTGCGAGAGCTGGATCGCCGGCGGTGCCACCGTCAAGATGAACGCCACAATCAAGAAAATCGGGTCGTCGAGGATCAGCACGTTGATGTATTTGACACATAAAGCGATGATGGGGAGCAAAATGATCAGCGGGAGGATCATTCTCAGCATAAGCGACCCGATGATGATTTTATGGTAGCGTTTAGTAGCTGGAGGAACGTCATTTGAGGGGGCTAAATTCAGTCCCAACACGATCAAAATCAAGGGAATCAGCACCAGACCAAGCTGGTTAATCGCCAGCGTCACCGTATTATTGACAAACGTCCCCGGAGTAAAAAATGCTGACTGAAACGCCGGCACCAGTGCCACCACAATCAGCACCACCATCGCCCACAACGGCGGGTTCATCCACGAAATGAACCCTTTCCACACTCGATGTATGCGGCTTTCCCTAGGGGTAATGGTGATGGTAGCATCGGCGTACTTGGCCAGATCGTCGTCGTCAAACGTCGCTCTTTCAATCGCCACTTCTTCATCCAGCGAGTACTGGATCAACGGCAGGCGTTCGCCAGCTCCCATGGCCGGCAGAGGACGAGCCATAGTAAGCGCTGCTTCCTCTTCGGCCATTTGCGCCAATACTGGCGAGTCCGGGTCCAATTGAGTATCGTAGTATAATTCCCGTAAAGGCCGCTTTTTCATAAGTTTATTGTAGCCCCACGACCATCTTAACACTTGGCCCAACTGCTGGAAGATTAAGAGGTATAGTATCCCTCTCAGAGCCACGCCGTCGGCGGTATCGTTAGGTAAATCGTCCCATAACAAATCGGGTAAAGTGTACGCCAACAGCATTGTGAGCGATACCGGAAGCGAATTGGAGTTACCAAACACTGCCATCGCCGTGACAAAGTCCGATTCCGGGTGGTTAAGCCCTAAAGCCGCCAGCGACACCCTCAGACACACATATGAGATCGCCGTCAGCACCACGAAAAACACGGGGATCACGGCCAAATTGGCCATTTTCGAAAGCGAAAGCAGCGGCGCCAACTTGGAAAACACTAAGCACGGCGTAAACAAATCGACATTCAATTGGGAAATGATCTTCTGGGCATTCTTGTTAAGTAAACCGGTGCGGGCACTGATGAAGCCGGCCACACATATTATCACCACCTGGAGCACCGCCTGGAACGTGAGAAACGCGATCGATAGCACCTCCATCCAGTAGTTTGATGGGAGGGTGTTTTATGAGTAGATTTAAGTGATAGGCAAGAACAGTTGTGGCGCTGTGGCCCCTGCCTTAATAAACGCCCCAATCGCGTCCCTGCCCCCAAGTTGCGGGCCACGTGCGCAGGGTGCCAGGGTGTGGGCGCAGCCGGTCATCGTCTGATGCGCGGAGATGGCACGGATACTGCTCCAGAGAAAACAGGCACTACGGGAATTATAGAGTTAATAGAAAGTGTTTAATTAATTGAGTTTGTAGTGCTGTTTGGTCCCGTACCCATAATCCGGCGATCGGCGCCATTGTTTATCTGGAAGACCGAACTACGGCTTTGTTTGGGGATTTTCGAGATAACGATCGCAATCGGCGGGGAAGCAAACAATGGCCCCCCCCCACACCACGGAAAAAAAAAGTAAACTGTCGGAACCCCGTCATCACCAACCCTGAAAAAATGGGCCCACTCCAATGGGGCGATGCTGTCACCACTAAGAATTACATTACAGTAGCAGGAGGCAGTGACAGCGTACAGGCAGTGACAGCGTAGGGGCAGTGGCAGCGTACAGGTAGTGACAGTGACGCAAATTTTCACTCAAGCGAGCGATGACGTAGTGGCTGGTGAGACGATTGACGATTGCCGCGAAGAGTGTCAAAAATGCATGGAAGCCTCTCCCTGGAAAAAGATGGGCGCGTGACTGTAAGAATTTTGGGGGTGGCGAAGGGGATGGGGTCAGATTGGTCTCCAACTACGTCATCGCAGCTCTATCGTATTGGTTCAAGTTAGCTATCGTACCCCGCTTGGATTTTGGTCTGGACTCACTATCGCCACCACCCTTATCTCATGTGCTTAGATTTGTATGACATGAATTGCTTATCTACTCGATATTTTATGCTATCTTCAGACTCCTCTAGAAATGATCTGATTTGGATAAATCTCTTGATTCACGCGTGTGTGTGTCTGTTTGTTTTTGTTTGATTTTGTGTAGATCCCTGGGTGTCTAAGACTCTCTCCACTCAAACACGGCATCAGTATCGCCCGTGCGCTTGCGGAGAGATCCAATAAACTTTGCCGGAGTTTCTTCTTCACAACACTGTTGTTTTACCTTAGTGACACTGATTTTAGAGTCATCAGCACACCCCACTTCCAAATTTCCTGTACTTTCATTTATGGCAAATTGACCAGGGGCAAGTTCCTTACCGCCGTCAGCTTCAGTAATACCCAGTAAAATCACTCGCTGGTACTCCTGTTTGCGCTTTTTAGGTAAGTCAACGTATTTATAAGTGTATAACGGTCCCAAAGCGTCATACATCCGCTTCACTTGTCTCAGATCTAACTGGTGCCAATTGACCTGGAGCTGAGCCGGTTTAATTTTGCGGGCTAAACTAAACTCATAAGTCTTTTTCACTCGCGGATGAGTAGGTAAATACCACTGATTAGCCAATACCAGGGCTAAATGACGTCCACCTAATTCACCAAGCTTTTCCGCAAGCAGGGCATAGTTATCGTGAGCGTGAATGGCCACGGGATCACTCTGAACGATAATATCACCGTGGTCAAATTTGGTAGGATGCAACAGTTGTACGGTGACTCCCGTCGCCAAATCGTCATTAAGTAATGCGTATTGGATCGGCAGCAGTCCCGAATACTTAGGAAGAAGCGACGGATGGACATTAAGCCCACCATACTCACACCGACTAATGAAAGCCGCAGGGATGAGCTGACCGTACAGCACCGCCACCACCATATTATAGTTGTTTTCGTCACCTAAACGAATGATATCATCAGCACTATCGGCACGTATTACGGTAAGACCAAGCGCCTGAGCACACTCGCCAATAGGCAACTCTTTCTTTTGTTTCATCCCTCTTCCTGTAGGCTTAATCGTGCGGCTAATGACATCGATAGCATCGACCACTCCCGGTTGATCTTGATGAAGTTTATGAAGGTGTTGAAGCGACGCCACGGAAAATCCGTCCAGGCCAAAAAACGCAATGCGGAGCCCCGTCCGCGAGAGGCTTCGTGAAAACGCAAGGAAGCGCATGAATCTTCCACTTCTTTGGTACTAATCGGATGGCTCGGTTACAATCGGCGCTCTGGGGAAACGTTCCTGATCTTAGAAGGTCACGTGAACCGCGATGGCACTAAACGGCCTACAACTCCGTGAATTGACACCAATTGACACCAATTTGAAATCAAAAATTGAAATCTAAAAATTAAGATTCAAAAGTTAAAACTATGATTGACAATAATTTTATATTAAGTTTGGAAAGTATAATTTCTGATGGAGTAGAGGTAATTATTAGTATTACTTGATTAAATGATATACTTATGATGCTAGAGTGTTTATAAACACTGGGGTCAGGCGAAGCCGCCCTTTTTCTTCTTCTTCTTTTTCCGAGACTTCTGGCTCGGCATGCTGCGTTTCGCCGACGACGTCTGCGTCGCCAGCGCCAGCCCCTGAGGGTCACTGGCCTGTGTCGCCGACGGCTGGGTCTGGGTAAGCTTAATTGAGGGCATGATCGTGGTTTCCGGCACCGTCGACGCCCTCGTCGCTACTGTCGTTGGCTGGAACGCCACGTCCCCCCACCGGGTGATGAGTTCACCAACAATAGGGTTAGACTCATATAATGTCTCGTCCTCTTTATCCATGGTCGCCACGTGGTCGGGATTAATCACTTTGGTCAGACATGACACCATCTTGGCGATTCTCTCTCGTGGGATGTCGGGGTACTTTTTTAAGTAATAAGCAAAGGGGGCACCGTCAGCGTCCTTAGGACTAGTAATAACCTGAAGCCGTTTACTGGTAAAGTACTGTTTCATCTCGGTAAACATATCTTGGAGTTCTTCAAAGTCAGTAGTTTCAGGAATGGGGACAATCTCTTCGAGGATAACCACCGGTTCCAGCTTAGGCAGGTCGGCATAGCTGGTCAACCGCTGGGCGTACTCTTCCAACGTCGCCGGCCGCGGTGGCAGCAGTTGCTTGTCGACATATTCCATGATTGTGTTAAAGTATTTTGATAACATCGGGTTGTCTGGCGGCGGCAGTGGCAGTGGTGGAGGTCCCGGGTCAGGGAACTGTACAGTGCGAGATACTAACGTCAGCGTCACCGAACCACCGTTAGCGTAGCCATACACTATCCCCACTTCCGGGTGGAGTTGGTAGTAGGCTATCAGCAGACACTTGGGGAGGGGCGTGTGTTCGATCATATACGGGTCTCTTTTGGATATGGGCCGCTGGTGGTCATCGTAGCCAAACGTATACACCAATACCGTCCACTCCAAGAGTACCCAGACGGTAAACTCGTGAGGATCGTCAACTTCCGGCACCACCATCACCTGAGGGTTAGCGGCCACTTCGTAATATACTTCCCACGACAATACCCGCTCTCTCCCTCGGTACCAGATCAATTCGTTCGTAGTAAGGATAATGAGAGAGTTGTTAGGAGCCGTCTGTAAATTGATAAACCGGTCGGCTCGAGGTAACATCGCCACCGTTTTTATCTGGCGATCAACGACAATCGAGAGCGTCTGGCGCAGAGCAAAATAGAACTTGTTATCGTGGTATAACACTTGTCGCCATCCAGAAACTTCATCGGTATCTAGTTTTCCCAGAGCCACCACTTTCTGCGTGTTATCATATACTGTAGCCGACCCATTAGCCTCGACGACGCCAATGTCACCACTTTCAATGGCCGCCATCAGCGCCCCTGAGGAGAATTTCGTCTCGTAGGTAAGATTATCCACCCCTTTAGCGGTGATATCGACGAGATAGCCAGCATTACGACACCTCACCAGCAACGTGATGCGACGGTTTCCACCGTATTCTTGCTTCACTTCCTGGATCCAATCACCAAACTCGACCGCCTGGACCTGGCGGTGTTCCTGGGGAACCTTTATTTCTCGGCCATCGATCTCAGTAACCTCGCAAATGGCTTTAGTGATGATAAGCTCAGTATCATCGGAAAACGCTAAGTAATGGTCGGAGCCGTTAAATGAATAGCACACAATTTTCCCTCGATCACCGGGGTCAAACGTCGTGTACCGTTTCAGATGGACAGTGTTTGCTTCCTCCACTGGCTTCGCCGTCAGTGTCCCGTCGTCGATCACCCCGGCCAATAAATCACGCAGAATCAGGCCTAGCCCCAGCGCTAACAGGGGGATATCTCTCTCTTGACCAACATCGACACGGTACGATGGCTCTCGAATCACTCCCACCTTAGCATCGGGTATAAACCGGGGGCCATCGCGGATTCGAGGGAGGGCGGCATCGCCGGTGATATCGTCACCACGGCCAGGAACCGATAAAAGCACCTCACCATCAACACCATAGTTTAGTCGAGTACCGATCCCTCGGCGATGGGGCCAGGAAGTGGCCGTGATCTCGGGGACGTAAAGTACTTCGTCGTCCTCATCCTCCATCCTCAGCTACTGAGCCGCACGCGATCCACCGTACTATTACTACCAAAGCCAATAACCAAATCTAAAAACCAGAAGGTTAAGCTACACTTTAGGTGGAGTAATTATACTTTACATGGGATTACGCTGTGGTTGTTGATGTCGCAGCACCAGTTTATCAACGACGCCAAGGCGAGCCAGGCGGACCACCTCCGCAAGCTGGCGGCGTACCTGAAGCAGCTCCAGCGCACGGTGGCGCGTCTCGTCGAGGCAAACTCCACCAGCACCGCGGTGCTCGACAAAATCGATACCATTCATGCTGTCAACCGCCAAATTGACCACCAATTAAACGACGAGATTGCCACTAACTACGGCGAACTCGTACAAGCGCAAACTCGCCTTGAAAAGATGGCTACTCGAACTGAAGCAGCCCTCGGCGGCGGTAAAGTCGTCGAAGAGTGCCAACACCATTTGGAAATGATCGATACCCAGCTTAGGATATTGGAGCACACGCTTCAGTACGTGCAACAGCGCCACCACTCGGACGGTATCTAGATCGGGCAGGTGTGCGAGTCGGTGTATCATCTGAATTAGGCAGCTATGCGAAATTTAATGCCTACTAGCAACAACTCCCCAACAATTAAATCGGGGAAGGACATCGGTCTCGCCCCACCTGTGGCCTCGGGCATCGGGCCACTCGCCGACCCGCTACCAGCACCCCGCCTTCACCGCGAACAAACGCGACTCCAACAAAGGTGTCTTCATTCCAATATAATTATACAGAATAGGACTATTTAGTACTTCTAGTCAATCGTGTATATGGTCAATTGAATAGAAAATTCATCCTAATCACCAGAATTAATTTGCCTTTTTTGTGGCGCCATTAATGCAATGGTCTCTACTTTACTCCAGGTTCGGACCTCGGTCTGTGTCCATGTCACTACCTGCAGGATAATTCATCGCCCCCCCCTGCGATTTTGTGGGGTTATAAATCACCGAATACCTCCTCCCCAAATTATACAAGCAAAACCAAACCATGTCGATTAAGGACGACATCCCTGCCATCTTCTACGAAAAGCTTTCCCCTCGTGGGCTTGAAGCCATCGCCAAAACTAAGGAATTCGTCGACACTTACTGTTCTCCCGCCGATGAAATCTACTTCCAACAGGTGAGAACCGACGACCGCCGGTGGAAGGAAACGCCTCCGATCACCGAGCACTTAAAGAAGAAAGCTAAAGAACTCGGGTTGTGGAACATGTTCTTGCTGAAGCACTACGCTGAGGGCGCCGGCTACACCAACTTGGAGTACGGGCTTATGGCCCAGTACCTTGGCCGCAGCCACATCGCTCCTGAAGCTACCAACACCAATGCTCCTGACACTGGTAACATGGAGATCCTCGCCAAGTACGGCAACGACTACCACAAGCAGCGCTACCTCCAGCCACTCCTCGACGGTAAGATTCGCCTGGCATTCTTGATGACGGAAAAGGGGACGTCGCTGTCCAACGCTCTCAACATCTCGTGCCTGGCGAAACTTAACCTGAACGGCAACTACGTCATCAACGGCGTCAAGTGGTTCGCCCTGGGTGCCGGCGACCCTCGGTGCAAAGTGTGGTTGACGATGTGCAAGACCGGCGACGACGACGCCAACCCTTATTTCAACCACTCGTTGCTTGTTCTTGACGTCGACAAGGCCCTTGCCTCAGGCCAGGCTCGTGTCGTCCGCCCCTTACACGTTTTCGGCTACGACGATGCCCCTCACGGCCACTGTGAAATTGAGTTTAACAACTACGAAGTGTCTAAGGAAGAAATGGCTAACGTCATCCTCGGCCAAGTGGGTCAGGGTTTTGCCATCATCCAGCTGAGATTGGGGCCGGGGCGTATCCACCACTGCATGCGGATGATTGGCGTTGGTGAGTTTGCCTTGATGAGAGTGGCTCAGCGGGCTAACCACCGTATCATCTTCGGCAAGCCCATGGCTAAGCGCGAGCTGTTTTTGAACGCCTACGCCCAGGCGAAGATCGATATCCAGAAGTGCCGCTTGTTTGTCCTTAATGCCGCCCACCACATCGACATTGCTGGAGCGAAAGCGGCGCAAGCCGACATCGCCATGGCCAAGATCGAAACCCCAAGAACCATCCTTCGCATCTTGGACTGGGGGATCCAGATGTTTGGCGCCGAAGGGGTGTCTCAAGACACCGAGCTCTCGCGCATGTACGCGTTGGGGCGGACGTTACGTATTGCTGACGGCCCCGATGAAGCTCACTTGGGCCAATTGGCCCGTAAGGAGCTGAAGAAGTTCCCTTACGTCGACGAGTACTTTAAGCGGTTTGAGGAAAATAAGGCAAAGTTGGCCAAGTTGTAAGTACCTTCAATTCATGTGTATCGAGTAATACTTTTTAAGTGTAAATCATTGTAAATCACTATTTCATCGGAAGATTGATTGTTAAAAATGACTTTGCTCTGAAAACAAAAAAGTATTGACATCGACGTGATTCGAACACGCGCATCTTACGATAACAGAAACCCCAACCTCACAGTTGAGAAGCTAAACGCTTGAGTCTGCCGCCTTAGACCACTCGGCCACAATGCCATTTCTGATTTTTGTCTCACCTTGTCACAAGTCAGTTGTTTGATATTTGTATTTTTGCGTTTATTTCTGAGCAACAATCATGTATTCCAACCTTCATGGCTTGCATTTAGTTCAGTAACTATGGTAACATTTGGAAATGGTGCCAGCGCCAGTTTTAGCGCTAGAAACTTCACCCTCTCCACCCTGTTTCTCAGATCTTCTCCCAACCCAACAAATTGACCGATCTTTAGATGAACCTTAATTAATTGACGTTGACATTGTAGGACAGCAGGACTCTTCTGACCAATATGTTGTAATCTGGATGAGTTGCATCCGAACTGATAAGCTTCCAGTCTGGTAACGCACATCAGGCCTAATCTACTCAATGTACAAAATGTAAGGAAGTTGAGTTTATGTTGGCTAAGATTTACCCACTGAGGAGAAGGTTGCCACATTTCTCATTCACGTTTCATCGAATTTGTTTAGTTCCCCTATTTGTAAATTAGGTATGATTGTTTATTGAAGCTTGTAAACATCATCCCCTTCACCGCGATGTTGCATTAAATGCTTATCTAACGCAAGGAGACCTTGTGGCGAATTACATCTTAATCAGCGACGAAATTAATCAGAAATATCCTCAAGATGTCTCGTTCCATTAGAAAATCGCCCACACCTTGAAGTTATACTCAATGCACTATAGTCTGCTTCATCCGCACAAACCATTCAACCCTAACTAAACATGTACAGCTCGCGTGACGGTCCCGGAGCTAGTTGCTTCCGATTATCACCGTCGGTCCCTACACTGCATCACTTAACAGGGGTGACATCGTTTGATTTTCTCTACCCCGGTTTCATTCGCCGCGGGTGTGGGGTGTGCAATGTAACGTTCCCAAATTTCCTCGATGCAACCGCGACCGGATGCAGTGTAACCTTACTCAATCCCAGTTATATTAATACCAACACTTACCCCGGATTTCACCCTTCCCCCAGACACTCACCATGCCCAGTGCTTTGCCCCACAAGTGCCACGACGACATTGCCGACACCGGCTTCTGCGTTATTCGCAACTTCTTGACTCCCGAAGAGGTCACCAAGTACAAGGCAGCGGCGCAAAAAGTGATTGACTACGCCCGTGAGGGTAAATGGCCCGACGTCAGAACTCGCGGGAAGCAGTTCCCTCCCTGGCCCAAGAACTTCTCCCCGGATATCTGGGGGGTGTCGGGGTTATTGCACCCTGATTTGGGAGAGAATGGTGAGCTCTCCAAGCCGTTCCACGACTTGTACGCTTGTGACAAGATCCTCGATGTCGCCGGTGACATCTTACAACAACCCCACGACAAGTTGCTGATGGAATTGTTCAACATGTTGATCAACCCGTTGACCGACTTTGGCTTGGACTGGCACCGCGACACCATCAAGCCCGAGGTCCTGCCCGAAGAAGAAGCCGAACAATTGTTACAAGACCCTTACGCTGGTACTCAATTTAACTTGGCGTTGACTGAAGACCCTTGCCTCATCGTCATCCCCGGATCCCACAAGCGGGTGCGGACGGAAGAAGAACGGGAAAAGACGTCCAACGATAACCGTAAGGAATTTATCACCGGCCAGATCACCGTCCAATTGCACCCTGGTGACATTGTCTTCTACAACAACAACATCTTGCATCGGGCTGAGTACCAAGCCAAAAACGAGCGGATCACCGTGCACGGCTCGTACGGGCTGGTTGACCACGGCAAGCTGAGAGCCAAGGGGGTGTTGCAACACGGCGTCGCGAAGTGGTTGCCGCGTTTGGAACTGGACAACGAAAACTTGAACATGTTGAAGGGTAAATTGGAGGCGTTGGCGAAGGAGTTTGAAGGCGTCGATTTGGGGTACGCCTTGGACGGTTAATTATGTTACGTGAATATGACAACTATATATGTGAATCCTGTAGGTTACAAAACACTGACAGAAGAACATCAAGTTAATTTTACGACTCTTTGTTTATGACTTTTATTTCGAGCCATTATCTAGCCAATTCCATCAGAATTTCATTCGACCAATGCTCAGTTAAACTAAGTGACGTGTTTTGAGTGTTCCAGTCTTGTATTGTATTGGGTGTATTAAATATTTCCTGAGACTATTCCTTCAATTTAGTGTACCCTTTTAGTAAGGCCTTTTGCAGACCCATGCGCTCCAGCTCGAGCGAGCTCAATAAATCCTTCATCATCACGGAATTGCCCAGTCGGATTTCTCGGTAGCGTAGCCCATTATCACCGCGAGCCGTAATGAGGGCACTTTGCTTATTTTTGTCACTGGCAACACTACTGGCACCATTACCGTTGCCCTTCTTCGCCAGGCCTGCCCCCGCCAGATCCATCCAGGCATACTTTTTCTTACCTGTGGTCATCATGGCTGCCGTTTCGTTAGTCAGCCGGTGCAAAGCCTCTTCGGCGGCGGCTCCCTTAGCATCACCTGAGGCAGCCTCCAGATTAGCATCCTTCTCAAGGCCAAGCGCCACCCGTTTCAACACTCGTTTCTCTTCAAGCTCCTTTTGTCTAGCAGCAATGTTTCTCAACTCGCGAGAGAGTTCCAGTCTTTGCAGCTGGCTTTGGCGCTTAGCTGCCTGTTTTGCCGCACTGCTCAGCTGACCTGACTGGTTGGTTTGCTGAAACAGAGCAATTCCTCGCCGTCGGTGGTGACTGAGGATTAACATCCGCAGAATGATTTGCGACATCCAGTTTTCGCAGGCCGCCAGGACAAACTCGAGCATCTCGTGGTCGTTGTGGAAGGATTGACTGACACCGTTTTCCTTGGCCACCCGTGCCATGAACTGAGCGAGTTGATATTGGTTCAAAAACGGCGCTAGCCGTTGCGGCTTCACCATCAGTTGTTGGCGGTACGCCTGACTCAGGGTGGCAAACGCCCGCAGGTGCAAGTTCAGCAGAATCTCTTCTTCCTCGGCGATGTTGACCCCGGCGGCGGCAAGGGCATCGTTGAGTTTGTTGGGGTCAGCGGCCAGCGCCCCGCCCCCACTGCTACCTGTGGCTGCCAGCGCCTGCAGCGTTGTCTGAGGGGCCCGCAGCGGTTCAAACAGAGTCTGGTAGTTGTTCGTCCCCTGGGGATAGTTGTAGTTCAGCAGATACAGCAGCTGGGGCGGTTGCTGGGTGTACGAGCGAGTCACCGGCTGCGACGGCGCCGGGCGCTGGTGGTAAGGGTAATTGGCGTTAGAGCCCACCAGTGAATCCACCGAGTTGGCAAACTCGCTATACCGGTCGGCACTGTCAAAAACGTTGGCCTCGCCCTCGGTTTTGACACGTTTCGCCGGAGGGCCGTCCATAGCTTAGGTAGGGTGTGTGGAACGGTTCAGGTGAGGATAGTGTGAGGAAAAACGCGACTGGCGGCCAAAAGGGCCGGTGACCAGTGATCAAGCATTAAGTGATTGTACCAATTAAAAGAGTTTCATTTAGTCAGAAATGATCTCTGTGCTTGATTTTCAGTAGTGTTTTGTCTAGTTTTTTTTTATTATTTACCACTGACTGATATTTTAGAATTCTGGGCGATATTCACAGACTAGCGCGTATATCCAATGGCATTAAGGAACAATATTAACTAGCATCAAACGGTCGAGGATTGGGGCTTCGTGAATCTGTTTAATTTATTCGATTCATCAATCCCTTTCAGAAAAATTATATTCGATGTCTATAGTATCAGATTTGACTATCAGTTCTCTATATGTCAGGCAGTTCAGGGTAAACTCAACTGAATGACTTCCCAATAAAGACTAGCATCGAAACGATCTATTCAGAGACCTTATTCAAGTACAAATCATTGATTATTTCCCTTTAAATTATATGATCCTAGCTTCCCCATAATCCATGCCTCATCTCATCTCATCGCGACTCATCGCACACGCTTCACTCACCCTTCCCAGACCACAGATACCTCCACCAGCATATACACGATGGAAGCAGCAGTGTTTCAAGGGCACCACAACTTTCGAGAACGGGTGGTGATGGCCACCCTTCACGGTCGTCCCATCAAAATCACCAAGATCCGGTCCACCGACCTCAACCCGGGGCTTCGCGACCACGAAGTGTCGTTCCTCCGATTGATTGAAGCCGTCACCAATGGGCTGAAGATCGAGATTTCCTATACCGGTACTACCGTCATCTACCATCCGGGGATCATTGTCGGTGGTCAGCTAAAACACCAGTGTCCTAGTGGCACCACCGTCGGCTACTACGTCGAAGGGATGCTCTATTTGGCCCCCTTCTCCAAAAACAAGTTCAGCATTGTCTTTACCGGGATCTCCAACTCGAGTCTGGGTCCCGGCATCGATGCCATTAAGTGGGGGATGCTCCCGATGATGGAAAAGTTTGGCGTCCGAGACATCGCCATCCATATCCTTAAACGCGGGCTGGCGCCGCAGGGAGGAGCTGAGGTTCACTTGGTGTGCAATACTTTGCTTAAATTACCGTTGACATTACACATAACCGAGCCGCCGAAGTTTTCCGCCATCAGAGGCGTGGCGTACTCGACGAGAGTGCTGCCGCTGATGGTCAACCGCATGATCGACGCCGCCAGAAACGTGTTGCGGCCAACGGGAGTTGACGTCAACATCACTGCCGATGTGTGGCGAGGTGAACATGCCGGTTTGCTGCCGGGGTGGGGGATGACGTTGGTGGCGGAGCTGAAGAAAGGCTGGCGGCTCACGCTGGAAAACGTGGGTACCGCGGGGCTGTTACCCGAGGACTTAGGCGAGAAACTGGCGTTGGAATTGTTGTATCGCCTTCAACATAACGCCGTGGTGGCGGGGGACCAGGTGCCGTTGACGTTCATCTTTATGTGTCTCGGGTCCGCCGATATTGGCCGGCTCGTGTTGCACCGGGACCAAATCGACGAACGGCTAGTGCTTCTTTTACGTGACATTAAGGAAGTGTTCGATATCGAGGTCGTGTTTAAGGATGAAGGGGAAACCATGATGGCGATGGTTAAAGGTCGGGGTGACACCAGTGCGGCGAAAAAGATCCAAGGGTTCTAGTTTTTATTTTAATAGATACGATATTTCGGGAGGTATATTTGTTATATATTTACAAAGTATTACACGCACACGCTGGGCGACAACCGCTTCGTCTCCTCTCTGATCTTGGGGCGCCGGTTCACTCGGGGCAGTCCCTTCACCACCTCTTCCGCCTCTCGACATAGCGGCAGCGACGTCGATAGCATCGGGTGTACTTGTCTTGGTCGAAACATTGATGTAATGAAAATGTTTGGTTGCTGGATAATGTCGATTGGGAGGTTGGGGTTATTGTCTTAAATATATCACGCCAGCCCCACTTTTGTGGTTAGGTGGCCCCGGGCGAAAGCATCGTGCACTACCTCCCCCCTCGCCCCCCCTCGCTTGAACTCGACACGGGTGAAGGCGGAAACGCCCCCAAAAACACCCACAAAGCGGCTGAACTTGCTGCGGGGTGGCTTATCAGTGGTGAAACCACCTCAAATATAGGAATAATCGCCTCGCTTGCTCACCAATATATACTGAAAGCGTATATTCACTGCCGCGCAACCGAGCCCCTGAAATGTTGTGAGGACCCTGACCAGGTACCACGCGTGCACCAGCCACATATTGGCTAAGAGCTTGGACGGACAAATGACATGCTCCAATTCCGAGAAAATGACCCCCTGTAACCCATTAATTAAATTTATTCGATATTTTTCTGAGACAGTCGGCTTTTGTCGGAGAGGACAAAACCATCATCATCCGCCGTACGTGGAACCTACATTGTTGTGAGTTCAACGCTATCGGGTTGCGGATAAACTCAAGGTTTCAGACGCTATCATACTCTGCAAGTCTGTCTCCTCGTTAGTAAAACTGTCTCTCTTTTTCAGCTGACAAAGTTTAATTACGTGCATCACACCCCCTCCTCGTTTTGCGGGTTTGGATTCTTCAGGATCGGCAAAGGTCACACCTTTCGAAGCCAGCCTAAATTTTTCTAACTGGAGCAATCAGTCTTCACTGTATAACTAGCAATGAACAACAGGATGGTGTGATTTATTTAACTCTACGCCAAATCATACTTCCTGTCTCAACCGTGTCACGAGCATTGCTCCCATCCTCAAAGCGCTCGCCTAGGTACTGTTCCGCCTAAAAATCGCGTAGGGTGTACCCCATCCTAATCGGCTCCGAAATGTGGCTGATTAAGATTTGATGAAGCCATTGCAACAGCAAAGCTCTCTCTCCTTGACCTCATCGTGTGCATGCTACTTTATTTTCAAATTTGCCACTCTCGTCGACGCAGTGTGGTCTTCCGCCAACGCTATAGAATTCGTCGCGCGCCACCAAATCCATGTCGACAAGTCGGATGTCCACGGCTTATACGGAACCACTACTCAATTCCCTTTAAACCATTTTGATCTCAAAATCTTAATTTCCGTTTTGTAGTTTACAATATCCTAAATTTCCGGTAATCGCGGTGGTCGCTTTCCAAAGTCGCGGATTTATCCCCGCAGCCTCACCAGATACCTCACCATCTTTTCTCGCACCCTACCAACATGAGTGTGGACGGGGTAGCGGTGACGACGATCTTCACGGGGCTCAAACTGCCCGTGGAAGACGAGCGGATACAGGCGGCCCGAGAACTCGGCCAGTTTCTCTCGTTGATCCTGCGGGACCTCAGTGAGGACCAATTCCTCAAACACTCAAAGGAGATCAACAAACTCATCTTCGACCTTCTCCATTCCAAAGAGACCAACGAAAAACTCGGCGGGATTGCCGCCATCAATGCGTTGATCAGCTTTGACCTGGGATCCCTGGGAGAAACGGTCAAGATCCAACGGATCTTGGGCTACTTGCTGACCCTCATTGTCCTGAGTGAATTGGTGGTGATGAGGCAAGCGTGTCTGACGTTGGGGCGTCTTGCTAGTCCTGGCGGTGCCACCGCTGGTAATATCGTCGATTCCCAGGCTAAAAAAGCCATCGAATGGCTCCAACTGGAGGGGAAGCTGGCCGATACCAAACACCACGCCGCCAGTCTTATCATCATCGCCCTTGCTGATAATGCGCCGGCATTGTTATTTACATACATCCCCCAGATTCTTGAAGTTCTTTGGGGAGCTCTCCGAGACGCAAAATTGATCATTCGAGCCGACGCTGCCGTCACCTTGGAAAAATGTCTCAAAATCGTTAATGAGCGCCACCTGGCGGCTCGCATTGAGTGGACAAGAAAGCTTGTGGACCAAGCGACTGATATTCTTTGTGAAGGCGACAGTGCTAAGCGGTACATACCTCCACGCCAAGGGGTCGAAGGATCAGGGTTGATTGCGCTGGCATCGTCTACCAACGAAAGTATCCATGGCGCCCTCCTCGTGTATCGAGAAACTTTACGTTACCGAACTGATCCTTACATTGTCGGCCACAGTGACCTTATTTACGATGTGTGTGCGCTATACAAGTACCATAAGCTTCCTTTAATTCGTCAGGAGCTTACCAACATCTTCCCCCTTGTATGCTGTCTTGATACGGTACGCTTTGCCGAACATCGGTTGCATCTGACCATTCTGTACTACTTGGCGCAATTGCGCAAATTGAGAACCTCTCACTCGGAGGTGGCTAATGCTGAGAAGGCGGCGATTTTCCGCCTGATTGGTGTCATCGCCGTGGAAGTGGGTAACCACATGGTCACTTATTTGGATCCTATCCTCGACAATATCCGTGACGGTCTTACTTTCGCTACTAATGCCAATGTTCAACTGATTTTGGCACTGGCGGTGGTCGACGGTGGCGCCAGTATGGACGATGTTCAGCTGACCCTGACGGCTCTCTCGTCACTTCCTACGTCACTGAAATTCAAGCTGGGACGCAAGGATACCGAACCAGCCATATTTTTCTGCATTGGCAAGCTTTCCATCGCCGTGGGCCCGGCGCTCACTAAGCATTTACAACGAGATATTTTGGACATGATCTTCACCAACTGTCTGTTACTGGAAGCATTGGAGACGGTATTGCACACCCTCACCACCAACATTCCCTCGTTGGTGCCGGTGATCAACCACAAGTTACTCAATTTGCTCGCATTGGTCCTTCTGGGAAGAGGGTTTCAGCCGCCAGGGCTGCCGTATGGTCCTTTGTCGATGAATCAACACGTGGCAAAGGAATATCGAGTGTTTATGATCGCTCGTGACACAGGACACCTGATTAACCAAATCCTTCAAGACAACCCCGCCTACACCAGGCAAGACAATCATATTCTTGTGCAGGCACTCCGCATGCTTGCCCGGTTCACATTTTCTGGGGTGTTGCTCTATGAGTTCGTTGAGAAAGTCGTGGTGCTGTATTTGGATCATTTCAACCCCAAGGTGCGTCAAGAAGCGGCCCTTACTGCCACTGAGATATTTGCTCGTGAAGAAGTGGTGAAACAACTGCTGATAAACCTGCTTTCGGTCGTACATCATGTGCTAGAGCGCTTGCTCACGGTGGCAATCACAGATCTTGTGCCAGCAATTCGACTTTCTGGTATTAAAGCTCTTGTCAGCCATCGTGAGTTTGACCCGCACTTATCGCAAGCGCAGCCAGTGTCGTTATTGTTCATTGCTGTAAATGATGGAGAGTTCCAAGTGCGTCTGGCGGCGGTGGAGCTTTTAGGGCGGCTTTCGCAAATAAATCCCGCTCAAATTGTTCCCAATTTGCGCAAGATCTTGATTCAAATGTTGACGCGACTCCAGTATCTGACAACCAATCGTAAAAAGGAAGAAGCGGCTCAACTTCTCGGTCTTCTCATTGCCAGCTCCCACGATCTTTGTCGCCCGTACACTCAACCGATCATTGAGGTATTGATTGATAAATCACTGGATCCTCTGGCATCAGTGGCCGCGCTGGCGTTGGCGTGCATTGGTGAATTGGCGGTCGTCGCCGGTGATGAGCTTCTGCCATACGTTGATCAGGTCCTCCCGCTTATGATCGATACGTTCTACGATCACCTGAGCACCTACAAGAGGGATGCAGCGCTCAAAGCTTTAGGCCAAGTTGTTCTGCTGACCGGATGTGTTATCGAACCCTTCCTCAAATACCCACAACTTCTCGGGTTGCTTGTGGGTATTCTCAAACTGGAGGCTCTGGCGCTGGTAAAGCGGGAAACGGTACGACTTCTTGGGATTTTAGGGGCGTTGGACCCTTATAAACTCCGAGAGCTGAGTCTGCGTAAACTTGAAATGGACTCTCTGACCACTCCTGTTGACGTTCAATTGCTCATGACGGGAACGCTGCCACTGCTGGACGAGCTGTTTTACCCGCTGGTACTGATCACTGTGCTCATCAAAATTCTTGCTGACTCAAGCTTGGCTCTGTATCACTATCAAGTGGCGGTGGCCATCATGTTCATTTTCCGCAACTTGGGCGTTAAGTGCGTTGGTTATCTCGACAAGGTAATCCCGGGAGTGGTTCTGGCTATGGCTACGTGCCTGCCACTGATGCTCAAGGTGTACTTTCAACACCTCACCGAAATGGTCCAGATAGTTAAGCTGCACATGCGTCCGTACATTGAGAAGGTGTTCGCTGTAATCGATGCTAATTTTGGCCCGAATCAATTAGTGGGTCCATTGGCTCTGACACAAGTCACTGTGATCGGTCTTATCGAAGCAATTGCTCGGGCACTTGAAGGTGAATTCAAACAGTATCTCCCTCGTGTTCTCCCCCCGTTACTTGAAATATTGGACGCGGACAAGTCAGCAAAACGTGAGCCACTGGCCCAGGTACTTCGTGCCCTTGTGGTATTTGGAACTAATATGGATGAATATGTTCATATTGTGATACCGGTGGTCATCAAGCTTGTGGAACTGGCACCGTCCTCCTTGAGAAAAACAGCCATTGATACCATTGGTCGCATGCTGAGGCAGGTCAGTCTCCAGGATATGGCCCTGCGTATTATCCACCCTTTGCTCCGGGTACTTCTGCTGGAAGACGAAGAGTTGAGAGTGCCGGTACTTAATTGTTTGCTGTGTCTTTTACTTCAGTCATCGCCAAAATTCCAGGTGTTCATTCCCACAATCAAGCAAGTGATGCTTGCCCTGAAAATCCACGCGCCTAAGTTTGAGCACTTGGTGCAAAAGCTAATCCTGGGAGACCAGCTACCGCCTCACAATGACATTTACGCTGAGTATGATAGTGCTGTCGACAACTACGAGCCTCTGGCAGAGCCGCTGAAGAAACTCCCGGTAAAGCAAGATGTGTTGCGCCAAGCATGGGACACACTGAATCGCAAACTGAAGGAGGATTGGCAGGAGTGGATCCGTGGTCTCTCGTTAGAGCTTTTAAAGCAGCTGCCCTCGCACGCAGTTAGAGCATGTGTTCCCTTAGCTCTGGACTATTTCCCTTTGGCTAAAGAAATGTTCAACACCTCGTTCACCCTGTGTTGGAATGAGCTCTACTCCCAAAACCAAGAAGAACTTGTGCAAGCTTTTTGTGTAGCGCTTCTGCTGCCGAACAACCCCCCAGAAAATCACCAAACTTTGTTGAATCTTGCCGAATTTTTGGAACATGATGACAAACTGTTGCCTATTGCGATTCTGACGTTGGGTCAATATGCTCAACGGTGTCATGCTTACGCGAAAGCTCTTCATTACAAAGAACTTGAATTCTATGAGGAACCACTGACACCCACTATTGAACTGTTGATTGCCATCAATAATCAACTCCAGCAATCGGATGCCGCTGTGGGTATCTTGAAGCATGCTCAGCTTCATCATGATTTGCAGTTGAAGGAAACGTGGTACGAAAAGCTTCAACGGTGGGATGACGCCCTCGCTGCTTACTCAGCCCGAGAAAAGACTGATCCAAACAACATGGAAGTCGTACTCGGTAAAATGCGTTGTTTGCACGCATTAGGTGAATGGGAACAATTACTGGAGCTTGCTCGTGCCAAGTGGGAAACCCTGACTGATATTCAACGGAATATCGCTCCGTTGGCTGCGGCTGCGGCTTGGGGTTTGGGTCAATGGGATCGTATGGACACCTGTATCCTGGTGATGAAGCCAGAGCTGCCTGATAGAGCATTCTTCCTTGCGATTCTCCAACTCCACCGTAACAACTTCGAAGCCGCTACTAATGAAATCGTCAAGGCTCGAGACTTACTTGTCACCGAAATTACTGCCCTTGTGGCTGAACTGTACACTCGGGCTTACGGCGTGATGGTGCGAGTACAAATGTTGTCTGAACTTGAAGAGATCATCACCTACAAACAACTCCCTGCTACTGTTGAGGGCC
Source organism: Diutina sp. Y7414 (assembly GCA_037042415.1). NCBI lineage: Eukaryota > Fungi > Ascomycota > Pichiomycetes > Serinales > Debaryomycetaceae > Diutina > Diutina sp. Y7414. The sequence continues at coordinate 53,949 of JAXQKI010000054.1, forward strand.
ATGATCGTCGGGCTGCAATGAGAAGGACGTGGAATCAGCGACTTTTGGGATGCCAGCGTAACGTTGATATATGGCAACGAATGCTCAAGGTGAGGGGACTCGTGATAAAGCCAAAGCAAGATATGGATATGTGGATCAAGTTTGCTAACTTATGTCGCAAACAAGGGCGGCTCAATCTTGCTGAAAAGCTGCTCAACATGTTATTAGACACTGGTGGTCTGGATCATGCTCTGAGAGCTCCTCCCCAGGTGGTGTATGCCCAGCTCAAGTATATGTGGGCTAAAGGTCAACAGCGAGAAGCTTTGCGCCACTTGGTGGACTTCACTACGCGCATGTCTCAGGACTTGGGACTCAATCCCAACGACCTCATCACCCAACCCTTGCCTCAACAGGGTCGTGGTATCTCGCTGAAGAAACACGTCGAAGAATACACTCGCTTGCTTGCTCGATGCTTCCTCAAGCAAGGCGAATGGCAGATTGCCCTTAACTCGAATTGGCGCACTGAAACGCTGGAAATCATACTTGGTGCCTACCTCTTGGCCACTCACTTTGATGATAAGTGGTATAAAGCATGGCACAATTGGGCCCTTGCGAACTTTGAGGTGTTGCTGTTGTATCAAAACAATGAGGATGCTGACGATGAAGGGAGAATGCGCTGGGGAACCAACACTGTGCTGGTAGATGTGGTACAACGGCATGTCGTGCCATCGATCAAAGGATTTTTCTACCTGATCCTGTTACTGGATGCCAATCTGCTGCCATTACAAGACACGTTAAGATTGCTCACACTCTGGTTCAAGTACGGGGGTCAAGCTGAAGCAGCTGCGGCGATGACTGAAGGTTTTTCGATGGTTTCAATCGATACCTGGCTTGAAGTTGTGCCGCAACTTATTTCGCAAATTCACCAACCTAATCCAGTGGTCCTGAGATCTTTATTCGGGCTTTTACTGGACTTAGGTAAAGCTCACCCCCAGGCTCTTGTGTACCCTCTTGCTGTCGCTGTCACGCTGGATCTGGCTCTGAGAAAGCAGGCAGCCGAGCTGATTGTTGACAAAATGAAAATGCACTCTGCAGCTTTGGTGGAGCAAGCTGAGCTTGTAGCACTGGAATTAATTCGAGTTGCCGTCCTTTGGCATGAACAGTGGTATGAAGGATTGGAAGATGCTCTGAGACTTTTCTTTGGTGATCATAATACTGACAAGATGTTCGAAGTGTTGGAGCCTTTGCACCAAATGATGTCACGAGGTGCAGAGACACTGCGAGAAGCAGCATTCGCGCTGGTGTATGGTCGTGAATTAGGCGATGCCTACGAATGGGTGCTCAATTTCCGGCGAACGAAGGACATCACCAATTTGAATCAAGCTTGGGACATTTACTATAACGTCTTCAGGCGCATCAATCGTCTGTTGCCGCTGATCAACCAATTGGAGTTGCAATACGTGAGTCCGAAACTCGAAATGGCTCGTGACTTGGACTTGGCAGTCCCTGGTACGTATCAGGCAGGTCAACCAGTGATTCGCATTAGCAAGTTTGACCATACTTTTTCGGTGATATCGCTGAAACAAAGACCCAGAAAGTTTATGATTTGGGGTTCCGACAATGTTCAATACTACTACGTGCTTAAGGGACACGAAGACATCCGACAGGACAATTTAGTGATGCAGTTATTTGGGCTCGTGAACACCCTTCTTGTCAATGATCCTGAATGTTTCAAACGTCATTTGGATATTCAAAGATACCCTGCAACCCCTCTTCTGCCGAAGGTGGGTCTCTTAGGTTGGGTACCTAATCTGGACACTTTCCATGTACTTATCCGTGAGTACAGAGAGCTGCGTAAAATTTTCTTGAATATCGAACATCGAATTATGTTGCAGATGGCGCCTGATTATGACTCGCTCACTTTGTTGCAAAAGGTTGAAGTTTTCACTGGTGCATTGGACAATACTAGAGGCCAAGACTTGTATAAAGTGTTGTGGTTGAAACTGAAGCTGTCTGAGCTGTGGCTTGATCGCAGAACTACCTACACTCGACTGTTGGCAGTCATGCTGATGGTAGGGTACATTCTCGGTTTGGGTGACCGTCACCCAAGTAATTTGATGTTGGATAGGTTCACAGGAATGGTGATCCATATTGACTTTGGTGATTGTTTCGAGGCAGCCATTTTGCGGGAAAAGTACCCAGAAAAGGTTCCCTTCCGGTTGACGCGTATGCTCAATTATGCTATGGAAGTACTGGGTATTGAAGGTCTGTTCAGAATCACTTGCGAGCATGTAATGCGGGTTCTTCGTGATAACAAGGAGTCACTTATGGCGATTCTCGAAGCATTTGCATATGATCCCTTGATCAATTGGGGTTTTGATTTCCCTACAAAAGCTGTGGCTGAAGCGACAGGAATCCGTGTTCCCCAAGTAAATGTTGGTGAATTACTTCGTCGTGGCCAGATTGATGATGCCGAAGCCATCAGATTGCAAAAGCAGAATGATCATGAGCTCCGCCAAGCTCGAGCGGCTCTTGTTTTGCAACGCATTGTTGACAAGTTGACAGGTAACGACATCAAAAGGTTACAGGGTCTTGACGTTCCCACTCAAGTGAATATGTTGATTCAACAAGCTACTAGTGTGGAAAATTTGTGCCAGCACTACATCGGATGGTGCTCATTTTGGTAATTGACATCATTTTGAGAAATGACTCAACTGTGCAAAGGTCTATAACAATAACTATTTACATACACATGAGTTTTCAATTTGCTCAAGTAGCCAATTTTTAATTAATGGATATTCACAAGCGCCAGCTCGCGAAGCGTGGCGCACTTCACGCATACAACCAGTCGCATCCATATTTGCCCCCATCCAAGATGACAACCCTTATCATCCCCGCCGTTTCCTTGGGCAATGTGCCTCAATTAGCGGTTGACCTACTTATACACACCCTCGGATTAACCCCAAGCCAAGCACTCGATGATACTTATCTTCACCCATTCGCCTCACCCCGAGATCACTTACCCGATCAAACTGAGCCATTGGGTATTAGTACTGGTCTTGAACTCTATGAAGATAACAAGAAACAGCTTGCTGTTGTACAACAAAGATCTCCTGTGGTGACACCCTACACGAAGAAGTTTGCCACCGATGTGTTGGTGCCACTTGCTGAAAAATATGACCGAGTGATCCTTGTTGATCTGACAAATGGGGGGTTTGATGATGTCAGCCGACTCCACACCATCGACGTGGTTACCAGTGATGTTGTATTAAATTCTAAGGTTGAGAAGCTCAGTTTACAGGATGGCATTCATGAAGATGACAACGATCACTTTCTGGGGACCACCAGGGCAGTGATCGAGGCTAGAGGAAAGAATGTATCCAGTGACGTGGTGCTAGCATATGTTTACGAGGGTGACAATACAAGCGATGCATTCGCTTTGGCCGATAAGCTTGCATCAATTCTCGAGTTAGGGACCCAAAGATGGCAATGCCCTGTGAGTTGGACGGGGATGTATGGACTTCGCCAGCATTCAAACGCAATGGAAGATGGGCTCTACGGCTAGTTTTTAAATCGAAAAAGGCGCCGTGAGTTGTATTGAAGTATATCATTTCTTATCTAAAGCGTAGTTAATAGCAGCTGTGTAACCGTAAACACCAAGTCCACAGATGACTCCCACTGCCTTGTCACAAAGGTAACTGTGGTGGCGGAACGGCTCCCGAGAATGGACGTTGGTAATATGGACCTCGATGAACGGGATGTCCACTCCCAACAATGCATCCCGGATAGCCACCAGTGTGTGTGTGTATGCCCCGGCGTTGATGACAATGAAATCAACTTGCTCTTCTCGAGCAGCATGGATACGGTCAACTATGGCTCCCTCTGAATTGGCTTGAAACGTGTAGCATTCGCCACCAGCAGCCTCCACCTGAGAGATAGCAGCCAGCTCAACATCATTCAAAGTGGTATGGCCATATCTTTCGGGCTCCCTGGTACCTAGGAGGTTGAGGTTGGGGCCGTTAATGAGAAGAATCTTTTTGGTCATAGGTGACGCGTGGGTGAGAACAGCGCGTTAGTGAGCAGTGGGTTGGTTCGGTTGAGATCGGTTGCCATGGAAATTTCAAGAAACTCAATCAAATGTTACACCTCATTCACCAAGCATGCAAAACATTTTGTTGGTTGGTTTTAGTAGCTATTAGCTATTTCGAGGTTTATTGGGATTACGTTTCGTACTGATCAATTCTTCCAAATTTATGAAGTCGCGTAAGATCCAATAATATGACCAGTCCTGCTCTTTCGTTTCAAGATAATGTTGTACTACGGCTTTCATAACCTCAGTAAATAAAGTAGAGATATAAAGACAACGCAATTGCACATTTTGTCAATGAGTTTAAATGTACCTTCAAATCATCTTAAATTTTAGGGCTTTTCCAAATTTTTGCCGTTAAACTGAAAGATTCCAATGGCAAGTATATGAGTTAGTAGATATCACCAAGTTCGACTCACCAAATTTCTATGTCAAGACCGAACAAGAAGTGTGATTCAATATGATTTTCGAGGTAAATCTAGAGTTTTTCAATTGGGATTATACATTAAAATTGAGTAAAATCAAATCTATCTTTGGGAACCGGTCCCTTCAAATCGCCTGTAGAAGGCTTAAGCATATGCAGAGGATTAATTGTTGCACCTGATTGGGGTAACGGTTGAGTTGGCAGCAAGGTAAACTTATTTTGAATGGCTGTGAATGGGGGAAGCACCAGTGATTGAGTATTTCCGGAGGCACCAGGCATATGGATGAGGTTTTCAATGGACACTGACAGATTTTGTGGGTATTCTGGATCAGTATCATTAAGCAACGGCAGAAGAGGGATCAGCGCCAGCCATTGAGCTTGAGTAGAGTCATCTTCACGGTTGACAGCGTTAGCTGAAGGTCCATCACCGGATGCCATCAACAGCGCTAACAGTGGCGGAACCTTCTGTTTTTCTCTTTCAAGTCCCTCAACGGGGCTAAGCGGTAATCTGCGATAAAATTGAGGGCTAAGATAGCGGCGGTACAGAGAAACCGCGTGATGCATAACTTGCTCAAGAACAGCACATTTCTCTTGATGTGTAAGAACCTCACTTCCCAAGATTTTTGTATCAAATGCGTCGGCTATGGTCAGTGTTACCATATCAATAATTCGATTGGCCGGTCCCACGATTTTGCTGAGCTTCGGAAGCTGAGGCACCTGGTTTAGCAATAGAGGCTGTGGTTGTGAACTAAGCGGCAACGCTGGGAGAGTTGTAGATGGAATGTGGTTGTTTTGAATTGCGGAAGCAGACGATGTCAACGTCAGGGTTATGGCCGCTGCCGCCGAAGCGGTGGGTGTTGCCGCTGACCCTTGGGGATGAAGTGGGGGTCCCGAAGGATGTGGAAGCTGCAGGGACGATATCGAATTCAGCAGGGGTACAAGCAGCGGGAGGGATGGATAAGTAGCATACAGGGGTAACAATGAGGCACTGCCTGCGGGCAACAGCAGAGGCAGAGCAGCTTGTGACTGTGAAGAATCATGAGATTCGAGTGTCTGAAGACGATGATTATGGTTTTCATTAATCACCACCAACAGCCAAACCTTCAACTTGATCAGAAAATTTGCTCGAATTCTGAAAGGACACGGGAAGCGGTGAGTTGCAGTTATGCCCAGGCGGCATTTGAAAATGATTTTATTAGTATCGCTTCGCTCGATGACGATGTTGATCCCTCGGGGGCGAAGTTGGAGCAGAAGCCATGGCTTTATGTGAGCTTTATGATGAAAGCGCTTCCCTTCCAATCCGAGGTCGGCAAGCAGGGAGGACATCCTTTAGGAGCCTATAGCTTGAAGGACACACGGTTTTGTCACGATCACCACGGGGAGCTCACCAATGGCTGGGGGTAGTTGGTTCAAATAGATGCCACGATCTCGGAAGTAGAGCTAGCACAACGCTGGTACTGGAAACTCCAGGAGTTGGATTGTGAGTAGATTAGGAGATGAGTGACGTCTGACCAACCTCTGTCGACGAACCACAATGGCAGTAGTCGACACGAGCGAGGGGCGGGTTTCCACGCTGCTGGCGGCTCCAACGAAGGAGGTACTGTCGACTATATGCACATCTCAATTTTTCGAGGCGACAACAAAAGATCTGGTCGAAAATATCATTTTCGGGGAAAAGAAAACGAAGCAGCTGGACTGTTGGTTGAACAGGAGCTGCTCTAACGACCATATTGGTGGCTAAAGTGTCCTAGTCTTGGTGGTAATGGCAGTGGTGTGGCTAAGGGGTACATCATGTACCGGCCCTTTAGCCGCTCCTGCGGGAACCCACCCTCAAAGTGCACTTCCAATTAAAGAATTTCAAAGCCCCCACAACACTGAACGGTGGCTGGGGATCGATAACGCCAATTACGAGCCAAGTCAGATTGCTGGCGGGGTTAGTTTGCGATCATCTCGGTGGAAGTCTAGACTGTCAAGGTAATATCTGACAGCTCTCGAGGGGTGCTTATATGAAGTGAAGAGGTTAGTATAGATCAACCTATATTACTTCCCATCCAAGTTCCATTTATAGCTTTCAACCTCGCCATTTTTTTTTTTTTTCGGCAAGGCGTTTAGGTACATTCTGTTTGTCTAGCACCTCATCCAACTGCACATTCAACTTGAAATCAATGTCGCCCAACTTTCAAAAGCTGCACTGACACAATAGCATGTCTGACAGCATCGCTACTAACTCAGTTGAAACACTTCAAATTTACTCCCGGGTCTACGCCAAACTTCTTAGAGTGGCCGAAGCAACTATTTCTCGTTACCTAGCCAACGCCTCTCCCCCTTTCGCCTGCACCGGAATTGTTCGCACGCTAGGTACGGGATGCATAGACAAATTTCCGAGCTAAAATGATAGAGGATGTTTGTGGGCGTCTCTTGGGACATTTTCATTTATACGCTTATGTACCGTACTTATAAAAGCCATTGAAACTTGTTTGAACCAACTAGATAACTCAATTGCGCCTTCGCGTCGTGTGCTTGCTGCTAAGTGGTATGAAAATTGTTAATCCGAAAGGTCGTCATCATATTCGTATAAGTTCAAATCCAAGTCGTTGTCCTTATCAGCATGGTCATCTCTTCCAATATCACCATAACCGGTGAACAGACCATTCTCAGGATTTTCTTTGGAGACGGTTTTTTCTGAAGGCGTATCATCAATGGCTATCGGGTCAGCAGTTTCCTGAACATCGGTAATGCTTGTACCAAGCTCGTCGGCAATAACATCTTCAGGTTTTAAGCTCAGTAATGCAAGCATTCCTCGACGCAATGCATCCTCTGCTGGCCATACATAATTGTTGGGGTGGATTTGGTATTGTAGATTGGCCATAGTGGGCGGTGCTTTTGTAAATTTGGAAAGCTTCAGAGCGTACTTCAAAACTTCCTCCATATTTGGAGGTTCCTCTATCAAACCTTCCACCACACCACGCTTAAATTTGCCTGCAAATCTTGGATCATCGGTTTGGGTAGAGTTGGCTTGAGGTGTAGTCGGGGCATTGGGTAGCTTTTTAAGCTCACTCCGACACGAAATAAGTTCCTTCAATATTTCATTGAATTTCTGATCGTACGTGTGACTCTGTTTTTCGAGATCACGAGTTTCCAAACCAAGCTTGCGATGTTTTTCCAAATCCGTAGTTCTCATCCTCAAATCGTCATTGATGGAAATCAATTCCTTCACAAATCCTTGGATCCCTGTATCATTGAACAGGGTGATGTTCCTTGAAAGTTTGGCTAGATTTTCTTCGAACTTCGATACATCCTCAACGATGGGCAATTTATTGAATGCTGCCGAAGCGGCAGAATTGCCATGTGAACCATTCTTCGGATTAAGTGACAGGGACACATAATTTGTTCCAGTGGGAGTCCCTGGTCTCCCCAACTGATTGAGGCGAGTCAGACTTCCTTTACGAGAGACTGGCTGTTCGGTGAGCATGGGATGTTTTCATGCGCACGAAAATCGTTGTCTCTTCATGTAATGTTAGTATATGCGACCTTGCACTAACATGATTGAGTTCTGTTGAAGTGGCATTGAAGCAAAGTTTTACGGATATATTATCATGCGGACCTCACAGGCATAACTTATCTCGTTGAAATCCACAACTCGGCGTATTGATGCAATGTCGAGACTTCAAACGCTTGCTTTGTCAAACTTGAAAGTGCAACATACGGAGCACCAAATCAGGAGGTCAAGTTGGTGATCAAGTTCATTCGGAGGCAACACTAGTGGATTTGGGTTTCATCGCTGTGTCGGCGTTGGTCACACGGAGTGCCACCAACGGGGGTCCAAAGCGAACCATCTACGAATGTGCTGAAACTACTACCTATGCATTACGAACAATGAATGACATGGGCAAAGTTTGGTGCCGGTTGGACAACTTCTGGTGGTGTCGGTATTCCGACGGTGGTCTCGCTGGCTGTGGGTGGCCAAGGCAATCTGATGAAAGTCGGTGTCAAAGCACAACCTACGCCCAAATTATTACCCCGGCATTGTCGACGGCGTACAACAATGTGGGAAAAGTTTGACGGTCATCAGATCACTGCTGGTGCAGCTATGGCGTCGTTGGTGGTTACTGCCACCAAACCAAAGGTGCTGTTGCTCGCCAACGTCAAATCCAACTGCAACCAAAATACCGCCCCCGCATTGTGAACGTTGTCAAAAGATGTGGGCAAAGTTTGGTGTCAATCGGACAAGTTTCTGGCGGAGTTTTTATTTTGACGATGGCCAAGTTGGCTGTGGCCAAGGCAAATCTGGTGAAAACCCGAACCAAACACAACCCATACCCAAAACGCTACCTCAGCATTGTTGATGGCGTACAACAATGTGGGCAAGGTTGCGCAATCATTTGGTAACTGGTTGTGGAGGTAGGGCGTCATAGGGGGTTGATCGTCTTAAGACAGAGTGCGGACCAGGGGGATTTGGTAAAAATGCAAACCAAACACAACCCATGCCCAAAATACTACCTCAGCATTGTTGATGGCGTACAACAGTGTGGGTAGAGTTGCACAATCATTGGGTTACCGGTTGCGGAGCTATGGCGTTGTTGGTGGTCATAGCCACTATGATCAAGGGAGGTGCTGCTCGCCATCGCCATGTTCAGCTGCGGCCAATACACCGTGATAGCAATGTGAGGTTATTTAAGCTTGAATCTAAGAGATTTAAACGTCAAATGAATGTGGTTTGATGTCTTTTAAGGCGGGATTTTATATATAAATCGGGATCCAGCATGCTAGCACATGCATCACACACGAGGTCTTGCAAGTACAGTAAATGATTCTCTATATGCAGTACTGTATGGTATTATATGCACTATTTATATTCTCAAAATTCATGATGGCAACGCTAGTATGCAGTTTTACCGTCGAAATTGGTCAAAAACACCAATAATTCCGTACTAGGCAACTATAGCGTAAGTATCGATTATGTTGACGATAAGCACAACTATTTCAAACTATACCTTCCTCATTATCTCCCTATGATTTTATGTCAAGTATATTATTCTATTTAGTATTTTCATTAAACTTTCTTCAATAGGAAAGAGATTGTATGTGAATTGCTATTCTTGCCGTTTTCGTACGCAAAAGATTTCTCTTTCAAATTCTGCATATAACATTTGTCGGTTTTTTTGATAAAAGGTAGCTCAGGGCTCAAAATTACCCTCAATTTTAGATATTGTGTTTCACCAGGGCTCATAATTCTTCTAATTTTGAGTGTTTTAATTGACCAGGGCTCATAACATGTCCAGATTTTCAAGTTTACTGTGAAGTTGTCACTGAAGAAGTAGTTCAGGTTTTTAGTTCGATACAATAACATTATGAAGATTTTTCAGCTACCCACACTCTTAAGTCGCCGTAGAACACCTCTTTGCCATTGTTATATTCTATCATTGCTCTCTTATTCAAGCTAACGGTGCCACACCCATGCGTATTTCCGTAACTGACGAGTGTTCCATCGCCAACCGGAGAGTAGTACGGGCGGACCAGGAGCCATCTGAGTCCAACGGGGTCGACTGCCATGTTGAAAGAAACGCACTCACTAAAACACTCTAAGGTGCTGTGGTGGTGTCCGAATCCAAATCTTAAACCTTCAAGTTTGCTGGGATCTCTTTCTTGTTAGGTTCTTGTCAGTCTCGAGGAATGTAATCAGTATTCTCGACCTTCTTTCGAACCACCAACGGCAACTTATCAGGTATGTCCAAGAAATATCACCAAAGCTCTAATATTCGCTTCGAGAACAGCATTGCGAATAGTTGGGGTTGAATCTGTGGACAAAAGTGTCTTAGACTGATGTCAAAGTGGTTTTCGTACAAAGCAACCATTTGAACATTTGTAGTGCCAGTTGCTCAAGCGAGACAATATAGTTCGGAAACAAATTCCAATTTACAAATGTGGTTTCAACATTCATGTGTTCACCCATATCTCTGACCTGTAGTAACAGCTCAAGAAACTAAGCGACCATCCGTTTGATTTCGACCGATAGTATATTCATTTGGAAAAACTATTCGATTGCGATAGGATCCCTATAATTTCCAAATATTCAAACCGATATTACAAGTTACCACCTCCTTCCATTTCGAATTGAGACCTGTCGGTATTCATCATACTGGTGTCAATCATGGACATTGCTGATTGAAAGGTATATTCCTTGAAATCTTCGATAGTCGGAAGCACCGATCATTATAGGCCTCAAGTCGTCTAGGACTTATCAGAAAAGGACGATAATTAACAAAGTAATGCATTGAATATACTGGAAGCCACAAGTACGCTGAATATCCTGTCTTTATTGAGCTGATCGTCGTGAACTCACTCGCAGGTATGAACTGGTAATAATGTCTTGGACTCAACTAAATATTGAGATCCGCATTCCACTCGAACCATGATAGTGCTGTTAGTGATAGCTCAGTGGTCTGTGGGAGTTGAATCATGAACCAGAAGATGTGTGGTACCTTGATATCAGCACATCTTCCATGAGAATTCGATTAACACGTAACGCTTATACGGTGGACAAGAGTTTAAGTAATTCACGCCTGGAAAGTCTAGCAGAGTCTCATCGTTGCGTACTAGTTCAAGGTTGTTTCTACGTAAGCTCGCCTCGGTGGTTTGAACAAGAATTACGCTTTAAAGCAACGCAAAAAAATAAAACTAAACTAAAAGGTTGAAGAATTCTACAGCGTTATGTGGAGCGAAGACGCTGGCATATAAAAAGCAGTGGGACCTCCGCCATCTACACCCAGCACAGAAAGAGTCAAATTTTGGTCCAGTAAATGTGTTGATTATGAACGTTGTAGCTAATGAACAAGAATTCTGAAGACAGTGAGGAACAGATGGCAACAGTAAGTACGAACGATACTCCGGAAAAAATCTGCTTCAGTTCCCTTGAAGTGGCTCACCGCAATCGAGTGTTCCGATCGCTTTACATTGCCGACCGCGTGCTCGGGTCAATTTTGGAACGGCCATATGCTATCACCAATCGGGATTGGGACGAACCCCCGTTGATTCGTGCCAGAAAAGTTAAAGCTATGTTGAGATCAGAACTGCTGCAGCTTGAACTTGTGAGACTTATGATCGTTATCTCCCAAACAGTTGATAACAAATACCTGAGAGCATCGATTGATTTGCATTGTACCCGACTGCTAGAGTGCAAATCTATAGACAACTATTTGGAGCATTTGACGCAAAACCACGTTGTTGATTGTGAGAGGCTTACAAAATTTGTTTTTCATTGAAAATCCATACTTCCTTGCTTTTGCTAATTGAGCATTCTGAGATGAACTCGGTCAAAAATGCATCCTTTTTATAGAAATTAAAAAACTTATAGATATGGAAGAATCTCAAAAATCCCACGTCTTGAAGTAATGCTATGGAGCCTATAATGAGTCCAGTGTTAGTCGTCAATTAGTGGGAGCACAGCTTCAAAGGTACCCCAGAATATATCACGTGACTAAATAATATAGCGCGAGTCACCAGTAATTTTTCATTTGGAAAGTTGGATAGACAAGGATGATTCGCCTGTTGCCCCGTTGCTGGAGAGCTTTGGCTTCTACTCCGCTCAGAACGAGGGCCCCGAAGCTTGCTCCTCAACTTACATCATCCGTACGGCGTTACGCCACCAAGGAGGTTCCCCTTACTGCCGATACTTACGCTGGCAAGGTCGAGCGGGATCCGAGATTCAAACAACTCGCATCGGAAGATGTGGACCACTTCCGCCTGATTGTGGGTGATGCTGGTGTCATAACCGATAAGGATGATTTGCTTTACTTCAACGAAGACTGGATGCGTAAATACCGGGGGCAATCGCAATTAGTTCTCAAGCCCAAGACAACCGAACAAGTCTCGCAGATTCTCAAGTACTGCAATGACCAACTGTTGGCTGTCTGTCCTCAAGGTGGTAACACTGGGCTTGTCGGAGGATCTAACCCTATCTTTGATGAAGTCATCGTGTGTATGCTGCTGATGAACCAAATCCGCAGCTTCGACGATGTGCTGGGGATTTTCAAGTGCGATGCTGGTGTCGTCTTGGAAACTGCAGACCAGTATTTGGCTGAAAAGGGCTACATTTTCCCCCTTGATTTAGGGGCCAAAGGCCTGTGTCAAGTTGGTGGCGTTGTGGCTACAAATGCTGGTGGCTTGCGTTTGTTGCGTTACGGTTCACTCCATGGGCTGGTCTTGGGCTTGGAATGTGTCATGCCTGATGGCACTGTATACAACTCGATGCACCTGTTGAGAAAAGACAACACTGGTTACGATCTTAAGCAATTGTTTATTGGTTCTGAAGGCACCATCGGCATCATCACTGGTGTCCTGATCTTGTGCCCTGCTCGTCCCACGGCTTTCAATGTTGCCCTTTTGGCTGTCGACTCTTATGAAGCTGTTCAGCAAGTGTTTGTGGCCGCCCGCCGGGAGCTCGGCGAGGTGTTGTCGGCTTTTGAATTCATGGATCGCCAATCTCAGGAACTCACTCACCGTCACCTCAAATTGGACCACCCCATCGAAGGCGAGTACCCTTTCTACATTCTTATTGAGACGCTGGGTCTGAACAAAGACCATGACGACGAGAAGCTCGAAAACTTCTTGGGCCAGGCTATGGAAGATGGTCTTGTTCTCGATGGTATCATTGCTCAAGATGAAGCCCAAGTAAAGCTGTTATGGGCTTGGAGAGAGCTGGTTCCTGAGGCTCTGACTATCGGCGGTGGTGTCTACAAGTACGATGTCAGTTTGCCGCTCAAAGATTTGTATGGTTTGGTTGAAGCCACTCAAAGCGAATTGGAGAAAGCAGGTATTGTTGACATGGATGACGAATCTAAACCCGTGGTACAAGCATTCGGCTATGGGCATGTTGGGGACGGCAATCTTCATTTGAATGTTGCCGTGAGGGAATACTCCAAGGACATTGAAAAGGTTCTTGAGCCCTTTGTGTATGAGTGGATTCACGGGGTTGGTGGGTCTGTTTCTGCTGAACATGGTTTGGGTTTCCAAAAGAAGAATTACATTGGTTACTCGAAGACCCCCATTGAAATTGAAATGATCAAGCAGGTCAAAAATGCATACGACCCGAAGGGCATCATGAATCCCTACAAGTATGTTTGATGTATATGATTACAAAAAGCAAGTTTTGATAATAAAGGTAAATATCACAAGCTCGTATCACATCTAAAAATTTCGATTCAGAATATTGGACCAACGGATGTGCTAGTCAGGCAAGCTCAAATTGAGCGGATGAAGGAATTACCAACGTACAAAAGCCTGCGTAACACCGGTTGGCACGAATGTTTCGAATCTCTGACAGTATTAAATCACGTCCTGATTTTAATGGTATCTCGAGGCAAATAATCAGGATGAGTAAGCACTTTAGCTCATGATCGGCTTTGAAGAATACACAAAAACGTTACAGGTGTAGGGATATGGAAGAACGATACCGCCTTTAAGCACCCATTCACATGGAGAAACCTCGAAAGTCTCATCAAAAAATTCAACATGTGGTTTCTGTCGAGGTACCCAAACGATTTCACATTTATTAAAAATTTGAGACTCCGATATTGTTGCAATTAGCGATTGTCAATTGCTTGTGACGACTATCCGAACTCGAAACATTTGAGCGTTTACAGTAAATCAGGATATTCTGTATGTGTTTTTTTTTAGTACTTTTAATTCCGAAAGAAAACTTCAATCTATTGCATTGTTTCAACGTATAACTTTGTATCTGTAAAGAATTTCAAAGAAGATGATAAAGATTGTTCATTATCTTTAAGAAATACCAAATGAGAAGCAGATTCGTTGTCGGAGACGTAACGAAGCAAAAACAATTTCATCAATATATGCCTCTGGTTAGACTTTCCTATGTCTTCAGCATTATCTCTTGATCAGTAACTTTTATAAAACTGAACCACAGTACGATAATGGGTTTATCTAATGAGGTGCCACAAAAAACCTAGAATAAACACATAACCAGCTGTCGATATAATAAAGTTTTATCTCCACAGCAACATCGGGCGTGTAGCTCAGTTGGTAGAGCGTTCGCTTCGCATAGAAGCGGGCTTGCGAAAGGCCTTGGGTTCGATTCCCAACTCGTCCACTTTTTTTGCTTGACCCGATCTATGAGGAATATGGGTTGCCCCTCTCAAGACATATATTTGTAGAATCGTTTTAATGACACTGCCACCAACATTTAGTATGATGCGAGGTTTCACAATGAATCTTTTCAAAACATTGAACTCAATTGTCACAATTGTTGAACCCTCGTGTACGCCAAGGATTTGAAAATGATTCGTAATGGACATTAAATTCTCATCTATATACAAGATTATTCAACTGAGTTGAAGCTCTCTATCTCAATAGCACTCAAGGCGGACTGTTGAAGCTTGATTTTCTGATTGAGAGCTTTGAAATAGGAGACACTCAAACCGGCGTTATGTATATCCTCCAGCAAGCGCTTCTTCTCCTGAAGCTTCTTATCGATGCTGGTTTGGAATTGAGTCTGGACTTGACGTGCTGGGAAATTGAGAACGTGGCGAACTTCCTTAGCCACACGGGTAGCTTGCTGATGCGAGTACTCGCTGGTTTCAAGTTTCCGACGCAATTTGCGTGCAACATTGCGGGGGTAAGCGTTAGGGATATCAGAAATTAAGTACCATGCAGTGACACCCAGAATGACTGCGACGATGGGAACAACAACATATTTCAATGTATTGGGGGAGATGACGTGGGATGCATCCCACACTTTTCGCACGATAGCTCCGGCTCCGAGGATTTTGCCCAGCGAATACAACGCGTGTAAAGTCAAGGATTGGGGCAGTGCCGTTTTCAAGGTGTCAACAGTACTCGCAAATCCAGTCATGATCGCCGTTGGGTTGACTGCTTCCAAGTGACCACAAGATCTGGACACAAGGTCCGGTGGCAACCCAACGAAAACCAAAAATCCTTCTATCGAGGGATCGAAGAAATCAACAACATCCACCCGCGTGTCTCTGAATTGCAAAGGCGCCTTTTGTTTCCCGGTGAACATCAAGCTAGAGTTAAATCTTTTACCTTCCAAAAACTCATCGCCCAATTTCTGTTTACCTTCCTTAACAACTTCAGCGACAGTTTCCTCCGTTACCTCGCGAGCTAAGTCCTCAGCATCCGATACTGAAGCTAGAACCTGCGACACCATAGCATCTTGAGTGGCAATCGCATACTCGAATACTCCTGAAAGACCCACATATTTGACAATTTGGGTTGAACCCAACTCTCTGATTGTCTGATTGATGAAATTGCGAGTGTTGTCGTATGTATCCAGACACACCAGCTCGATTTGTCTCATGATGATATTGTGAACTTTATCGCTGGCCTTTTGAGCATCGGCACACTGAGGTGACACGGAGTTTTCAAGCTCAAATGTCTTGTCAGCAACTTCTTGACTCCAGATTTGTTCATTTTGATCGGATATGATCGCCATGTCAGACAAAAGATGAGTCAAGAAATCTTTGGCTGGTAACAATTTGCTGATCGCGCGCTTATCAAGAATAAATTTCCGCAAAGAAGCCTCAAGCGCATCGAAATCGGGAGAATTGGGATCATCGTTGCCACCGTGGTCATCGTCACCAGGATCATCACCACCGTCGCCACCATATGCGTCTGTTGAGCTAACAAAGTGAACAAATTCGGCGGCGTTCTTGTGAGTTTCGGGCGACAAGTCTTTAATCTGGTCAAGAATGCGACGCTTACACTTTTCCTGATCCCTAATGTTGTCGAAACGGTTTACCACAACGAAAACATACCGCTTCTCGGCGGCAGCAGCCGCGATAAATTCTTTAGCCGACAATGTGAAGTGGTTTTCGGCCAGCACCACAAATACCACCAAATCGATCTCTTCTTGACGAGAGAAGACTTGCGTAGTTTGGTACAGATCCATGTTGAGCCCCGGGGCGTCAATGAGCTTGATGTCAATGACCCCATTTGCAAGAAGCAGGTGGTCAACGTTACGCTTGTCCGTGACATAAACCTTAAGTAAAGCGTACTTGTCACATTGTTGCACCAACTCTTCAAGCTCGGTAAGAGCATGCTTTTCAAACGTAGTTTCGTCTAAACGGTCGTATTTGCTTCCAATGGGGATGGCATGAACTTCCTCAATCCCATGGTTTTCACGTTTAGCGTCAATAACTTCGCAGAATACTGAGGTACACGGTTGTTGATCTTCCGGCAAAACCTTGCGTCTAAGAAGCGTGTTGCAAAATGTTGACTTACCTGAGTTCAAGTCACCAGTGACAAAAACCTTCGAACTGGTATCGTCGACGCGATCCTTCAAATTCTCAAGATATTTGATTTGCAGACGGATCTTTTGTTCAAGTAATCCTGATATGGTTTTCTTGTCCAAGGTCAGCGACACGTCACCTTGGCCGGGACCTAGTTTGAGTTGCACTTTCAATACTTGGAGTTTGGGTACGTCCAGTGAATCCGGTTTCAGTTTCCCAACCTTGCTTTCCAATTCCAGCGATTTGAGAAGTGCCAAGTGAGCTTTAGCGGAGTTCAAAATGGCATGATCTTCGGAGTCGATTGGGAAAAAGATGGGACGCTCATTATTTTCTTCACTTAACTCTTCAAGAAGTTCGATGGAGGTGATGATGACTCTGTCCAATGCCAACTTATTACGGTTGTAATGGAGTTGCTGGATGCTCGCATTCATCGACGCCTTGACTCCTCCCAGAACTTTCGAACGCCCATGGTCACTCAGACCTTCCACTAAGGTGGAGTCATCGCGTGAATAGATCACGGTATGGGGTCCATGGTCAACCACGGTAGCAGCATCCTCTTCCTCATCCGATATATCGTTAATGGCGTTCGCAGGTTTGAAATCATCCATTACGACTGGGTTTGCCACTTATGTGGATAGCTTTTGTGAAGGCGCACGCGCTACCATAATAGGCGTGATCGTCAAAAGCAATGATCATACAGTGTTTGCAACCATCATCATCACGCCAGAAAAAAATTAAGGGATGAATCGTTCTTGTTAATTAATTAAAGATCCATGAGGTTATAAAAAATTCAATCGCCACTTATGTGGAATTCTCGCAAGTAAATGAAATTTCCTCGTGAATTGGGTGATGCAACCCAGCATAACAAACCCCAAAACAGCGGTAAAATAAACTTTTGACACTATACAAAACCAAACTAACTTCAGGTGAGGTCAACCTCAACCTTGGCGATGAAAATCTCACAAAGACAGTTACATATCGTGATGACTGATGACAGTGGCCGAAAGAAAGATGATACTTAACATCGACGCGCTAATTTTACTAGCAAACGTTTCGGATCCATTGGATTTCAATTCCTGCAGTTTAGGAACGCTCTCTTTTAACTTATTGGTCAATGGGAGTGTCTGACGACTACTTTTTTTTTTTTTTTATCTATATGTGTGCATTAATATCTACCTGTAAAAAATGGTTGTAGAAGACTCTAAGAGCCACCTACCGCCATGAAAAAAAAACAGATCAGATATCTGCGAGTTGAGGAAGCAAGAACATACTGCAAACCTCTGAGAGGATAATAACTGAG
>JAXQKI010000055.1:0-78239 GCA_037042415.1 Diutina sp. Y7414
CTGACCGCAAGTCGGAGAACCAGTTTGATAACCTCTCGGGTTATTCTGAGGATTCTGGCAATGCCAATTCTCATCATATAATCAGGCCCACTTTCCCTCAATTTTCTTTACTTCATCAACAACTACAAACGACTACAAAACAATGATTTTTCACCCTGTCTGGAAGTTATTTATGTCTCGCGAAAGCTATGAACGGAGATGGGCTCGAGAGCAAGAAATCCGTAAGATTGAAAGAGAGAAACGGGGGGGGTACCAATGCTGGTTACTGGGGTTTTATTATGCCTATCGGCGGGTTCGCATGTTGATTATTAGCATAGATAGAAACAATAAATGAGAATGGTTAAATTGTGTAGATTTGAGTCACTTATTCAACTATGGTACTTGTGATTGACGTAAATTCTTGGAGAGCTTTGCTCGTGGTAAAATCTTTTTATGAAGTGAATTGAATTACTAAGCTCTTCATGATGGAATTATGCCCACTCTATCATGCTTCGTTCAACAACCTATAGAATTAAAGTCGATTCTATCCCATCAAAGCAAAAATTACCAGCATAGCAAAATCTGAACTGAATTACAGACCCATGATGGTTTTTCAACATGATGAGTTAAATTGGTTTAATTACGAAGCGTATAAGAGGTACGGTTCACGATTGAAAACAGGTCACAGCACTACACCAAGACTGGTGTGAATATGAACTCAAGTTCAAGTTTCAAAAGTACTCACTAAATGAGAGAACTCTTGATTAGTGTAAACTGCGAAACATTGTTAGAATTAAAAGCGTTTGACACACAAAGCTGGTGTGTTCATGACTTTTAGCAATAAATGAACACAATTGTTGTTCAACTACTTTGGTCAAGGTCACAGATGTTATCAGTGTTGGTAGTCTTGAACAGGTTCTCCGCGCCGTAATACGTTGCTTTCAACAATCTTGTTTCCTAATGATGAACAGTAAGATATGAGCTGACCTTGAACCAATAATTTTTGTCTCGTTGATTTGAACAAAACTTGATGGTGGTTTACAGCTGTCAATGCCTCTATGCAAACTGATGATTGAATCGAGTCGTAACATGTATTTCATAAAACTAATAAAATCCACCCATATGAGGAATATACACCTTGTGTGAGACTGGGGCACTATAGCTAATATATTGGCCACCAATGCGTCGTTTTTCCCGCTCAACCTTTCTGATTTGTTGCTCTCTGGCCCATTTCTCTTCGTACTTTTCGGGGGATAACCACAATTTGTGTAATAAGTGACAGAACATTTTGATATCTTTTGCTGATGCTGTAGTAAATGCTGATGATATTGCAAATGGGTGCGAAGTCAAACCCTTTATATATATTTAATAACACGAAGAAGTCATTTTCTCGGCTCTTTTGGTAGCCGGCTTCTCGGCTGGAAGTCATACACAGCCCCAAATATCGACACATTAGAGGTCGCAAAAAGCTTATTTTACTCACATCTTCATTGATTGTGGCATTTTTCAAGCAACAATGACATAGTCGTATCCGAGCGCAAAGTTTAATATGCATAAGATACACGGAGACGCAGTAAGTGTGGCTTTGCCAAGCGATCGGCCCGGCACTTTGGAGTTCTAGTAAGGGGAGATGTCAATGCAGTGACAGCCGTTTCTCATTAGCAGAAGGAATCCCTCGAGAGGTTTTGTGTTTTTTTTATAGTATATCCACCCACTTCATTCCTTAGTTGTAGAGAGGCCTTTTAGCAAATTCTCATTTATGATTTGACAATGATAATTACTACCAAGAGCTGAGGGTCATGGCTGGCTTTTCCAACACGAACTCTTGCTATCGCCACAACCTTCATGAACAATGACTCCTGCTGAGCCTGGTGTCATCAGCCTCACCCGAGTCGGCGTTCTTGGCATGGTTTTGATATTGAGCTAACTCCGCGTATGTGGTATGTACATATATGTATTTAACGTAACCACTAAGGTGGCTTACACGGCCCGATTTCCATGGATTAAGATGGCAAAAGATTAGAGCATATTCCAACTGTCGCCTTTTATCATGATGATACAGGGTATACACGATGACTCTGTTCAGCTATCGAGATAATTGCCGTCGCTATGCTGTTCTGTAGGGATTCTGTACCTTATGCATACTCCTTGGTTGGAAAAAAATATTTGCGCAAATTAAAGTTGCGCTTTGATAATGACCTTGCCCCGGGCCGTGCCGACGCATAGAAGCAGCATACTCTGCCACAAAGGGATCGGTGATAGTATTCTGAGTGACTTCAATGTGTTTTGAGCGTGAAACATTGATGTATTCTTTAACAAGATGTTTTGCATTATGTGACTGCTGGAATTGGTGGAATTTAAATTAATTGATCATTTGAACATTTCGTATTATATTCATTTGAATATTCAACTGTTTTTAGATGAATTTTACACCTATTGTGATGATGTATCAAAGCCTTACACGTCGTCCCGGCCCAAAAGAGTTCCCAATCCGGCTCAACCTTGTATGCTACCGGCATTTCAATCCCATATCGGTATCCAGTTCGGGAAATCGTTGTGTTCAAATATCCGGATCCTTTTATCAATCAAGAAGCATCAGCGATAACTTCCTCCGTGTGAAGCGTTCAGCCTTGATTGAATAGTATTGTGATTGTACCGTCGCATATTGATTCAACTATGCATTAATGATTCAGCTTCATCAACAAGCCCTATAAATATAGGTTGGGCTTTTTCGCAGACTCAATTGATGAGTCGGAAGGCGTAATTTGAGCCACAATTCAAATCTAATGATTATGAGCATCACATGGGGCACACATCAAGACGGTTGACTTCAATCGGAGCAATTTCAAGTGCAACTTTGAAGTATACAAGGAGGCCATCGCCTAGTACTCAGGGAGACCAGTCACGAGGTAAGTCTACGTTCTTGGTGAGGGACGCGTTGCAAGACCCCTCGTGGCTGAGCTGCTCTATCCACCCCACAGGAAACTGTTGATGATATCATTTGATATTTTTGATAGACAAGGTGTATCGTCAAAAAAAGCCTGTCGCTAAATCCATCCAGGCACTGAAGTTGGCAGTTCAATCAAACATTGGGTTTTGTGTTGCATGCAGTACTCAACTCTCACAAGCTGAGCGCTCTTGGTGTTCGCGCTGATCAATCCACAGATATGACAGTGGAACAAGCATTACTCTGCTATATAAATATGTTCTCTTGAAGCTTCTAATATTGGTCTCTCAGTATATTGACATTCTAACTCGATTTTATTTCTACATCGCCCTATTTTCAACATTCTCGCTCTTCTTTTGGTCTCACTGTGTGGGGGAGGGGAGCCCATCGCGGGCGCGCATTGCAAAGCCATCTCATCGCACTGGGCCCTGATAACGCTATGATTCGGACCATCAAGCCCAAGAACGCCCGGCTGAAGCGGGCTTTGGCCAAAAAGGAAGCCAAGCTTGTTGAGAACGCCAAGCAGGCGTTGTTCGTCCCCGGGGCGTCCTCGAACAAGTTCCTCCACGACGCCATGGTCGACCTCATGGCGCTTAAAAAGCCGCTAGCCAAGAAGTTCTCCCGCAAAAACGAAGTGAGACCGTTTGAAGACGCCTCCGAGCTCGAGTTCTTCAGTGAAAAGAACGACTCGTCGCTCATGGTGTTCTCGTCGCTGAACAAGAAGCGGCCCAACACTTTGACCTTCGCCCGTTTTTTCAACTACAAAGTGTACGACATGCTTGAGCTCTCGGTGATCAACCAGCCCAAGTTCATTGAGGACTTCCGCAAGGCCACTTTCCAAGTGGGGCTCAAGCCGATGTTTACCTTTAACGGGCCGGCGTTTGAAACCCACCCGGTGTACCAGCAAGTGAAGCTGGTGTTCCTTGACTTCTACCGCGGCGAAGACACCGACCTCCAGGACGTGGCGGGGCTCCAGTACATCATCCTGTTGCTGACGGGCGACATCGAGGACCCCAACGCCGAGGTGAGCCAGTTGCCTCCCGTGCACTTCCGGGTATACAAACTTAAGACCTACCGCCTGGGACAAAAAGTGCCTCGGGTGGAGCTCTCGGAAATCGGTCCCCGGTTCGACTTCAAGATTGGCCGTCGGGTGACTCCCGCTCCCGACGTCGAGAAGGAAGCGCACAAGAAGCCCAAGCAATTGCAGGCCAAGGAGAAGAAGAACGTGTCCACCGACGCCATGGGTGACAAGGTGGCGCGTATCCACGTGGGTAAGCAAGATCTTTCCAATTTGCAGACGAGAAAGATGAAGGGGCTCAAGAGCAAGTACGACCAGGAACTGGACGACGAAGACGACGACGAAGCGTACGGCAGCGACGACATCAGCGACGATGCCGAACAGCCGCTGGCCAAGAGACAGCGGGTATAGGGATACAACAGGTAATTTATATACGGTCTAGAATTGATTTATTATAGTGTTGATTTGAAGTGGGAGGCCTTTAGGGTGTTTCGATATTGTAGACAACAGAAAGAAATAATGAAGGTGTAGATACAATGCTGCCATTAATCAGTGTATGTTGTTTTAGAGTATTTTTAAGAGTTGCGGTTCAGTTGTTTGTAGGTCTTCAGTTGCTAAACTACAACTTACCTGGAATGATTAAAAACGTCGACATCCTCAGGTGACTATGCCTCCTTTGGGTTTGAATCAAATCAGGAAGTGCCAGTGAATTTAGAATATAAAACGCTGATTCGAATTGCTAGTCACGCTTGACATTGGCATCCAAACTTGCAAATTCATCAAGTTCTTGAATCCAGAAGCATCAATTCATTCCGTAAGATCAATGTTCAACTCCTCAGCCCTAAAAATGCTGTGATTTCGCGATCGTTGTTTCTCCTTTGTTTCATGATCAGTGTCGTGCCGAGCGCCTCGCATCCCCAAACAAACGATCGCATCGCGCGAACCGCCCAGTGTTCACCATGGTGTTATCGTCGACGGCGGGGTTTCGCCCCCGTAAACGTGACGCTGGCGAGCTCGAGCCGGCGCTGCTGCCGGTGCACAAGCGGCCGGCGACCGAGCTCACCCAGAACCCCAATTACCGCGTCACCCGCCTCGTGGCGCTGCCGGCGCAAGGCAGCGCCGTCTCCATCGGCTACACCGACGCCAACACCGGCTACGGCGTCGCTGTCGTCGAAGATACCATCCAGGTGTGGCCCTACACTCTGGCCGACCCCCATCCCCACATATACCAGGTGCCGGCGCCGCAATCGGACTTCCCGTTGGCGCTCGTCACCGCGCCGGCGCCCGACCAGCCGCGGGACCCTGGTCTCGTCATTATCAACAGCCAGACCGGCTTCCTCAAGTTCTTTGAGCTGGTGAAACACGCCGCTGCCCTTGAACTCATCGATAACAAGCACTGGGAAGCGCAGATCCCTCTTGGCCTCAATGAAGCCGTCAGCCTCGCCGAACCGGCGGAGCCTGCGGGGGTAATCGTCGCCACCACCCACGGGCGCTGTTTCCTTGTCACCTTGCGCGATGTCACCGGTAAGCCTAGTTTAGACGTCGACTTGCTCCAAGTTCCGCTGGGCGTGGCGCTGAAAATCTGGCGCTCGGTGTGGGGCGGCGCTCCTCCTGTCATCCACGGCGATATCGTCAGTGTTCGACCTGGCCGCCTCCATAACCAAGGCATGACTCAGGAATTGGTGGCGCTTACTCGTCGGGGCGAGATTCTGATCTTCACCTGTCAGTTACTCCTGCTGCTGCGCTACTGCAGCGTCGACCCGCGGCGCCTGTTCCGCCACAGCATGTTTGCTAGCGTCGAAGCTTCAATTGAAGCCCATAGACCTGGCGGCAGTGTTCACGTTGAGTTTTTCGACGTCGCCCACACCGCCGACGACCACTACCTTGTGCTCGCTCGCGTCCACCGCCATAACCCTCGCCTCATGATTTTTACCGTCAAAGTCGACGCTACCGGGGCGCTTGTGGTTGCTACTCACCTTTTGAAAGCTCCCGACGCCGAAGGCGACGGGTTTCTGCCGAAATTATTCTTGCCCGCCCCTAAGACCACTGCGTTTGTCACTGTGGGTAACTCCGTTTACTTAGCCGATATCGGCACCTCATCCGGGTGGGAGGACCGCGTTGTCTTCCGCCGTCTGGTGACCATCATCGGCTACGGCGTCGAAAACGCTACTGATGATCAGAACGCCGCTGTCGTCGTCGTCACCCAGAACCAAGGGGTGGTGCGCATTGAGCGCTTCCCCACAACGCCGCTGGTACAACCAGGGATGGTGCTTAAGTCTCATATCGAACAGGGCGTGTTCTTCGGCGGGCTGAGCGAGCTTAGCTTCGACGTGGACGGTGCCAGTGTCGCCAACGGCTCAATCATCGACGCTGTCGGCGCCATTTGCGAGGAGATCATGGCGCTGCTGTCGCCCTACATGAACGCGTTGCCAGCGGTGCTGGAAACGCTTGAGCGCAAGATCTCGTTGCTTCGCCAGCTACTAGACTACTGCCAAACCAATTTCACCGCTAACGTGGTCGCTGATGTAATCCCATTAGTCTATGACGGCATTGAAAAGCTGGCAGTGGCGTTGGCGTTAACCCAATGCATCGACAAGCTCCCTCACTTGCGCCCCGTGCTCCTGCGCGTGTGTGGCGGCGACATCGGCGAGCGTTTCTCCAACGACACTTCGCTGATCCTCACTGTGTTCACCGACTTCATCAAGGAGCTTGAGACCAACGACGAGAATTTGGCCAACGTCGCCTACATCGTCGTCTCCACTCAGTACCAAGGTGTGTACGCTTACGAGCAGGAAATCCCTGACAACCGGCGTCGTCTCTGGGTGTTTGACACCGACTTGGTGTTCCGCATTAGCGATATCTATTCCACCTACTACAACCACCCGGAGGCCATCGTCAGCCACACCGACGCCATGGTCAAGTACTGTCAAGTGCTCTACTTCTACGCCGAGCGCGCCCTCGAAACGTTAACGGTGACCCAAGACCCACAAGAACAAGAATACCGTCGCTGGTACAACGCCCGCAAGCACGGGTGGATCGAGCCGTTAGTGGTGCACAACTTGACTGCTGAGGCCATCGCCATCACCGAACGATTCCACGATTACGACAACTTGGTGTACGTCATCAACCTGTTAAGCGAAGACGACGCCAGTGTCGGCTTTACACGTTGTTTTGACTCCTTTGGCTACCCGTTTGCTGAGTCAGTGTACCGCTACTTCCTTGAGCAGAACCAGCCAAAGAAGTTGGTGGCGGGCCCGTTTGCCGAATACCTGGACTACCTTCACCGCTTCTTCCGGGAAAACCAGGACGCCACCGCCGCGATTGCTTGGGTTGTCTACTTGAAGGAGGGTAATTTTGCTGCGGCATCAGCGGCGCTTGTTCACTCTCAGCAGTGCTCGCAAAACGTCGATACCCTCGCCAATGCCCACACCAAGCTTTCTATCGCTAAATTGGCACAAGTGGCGGCGCCCGGTGGCGCTGTCGACGCTGAAGTGGCACAAGACTTGAAGTTTGTGGCGGCGCAGCGGCGTCTCCACGATGCCCTCAGCGCCACCTATAAGAACGTGATGCCGGGTAAGGCCAAGTCGAGTCTAGATACCCGCGTTATTGATTTTGACGCCGCGCTCGAACTTGTCGAGCCGCTGTATGAGACGGTGGCGGCCAACGCGCCGCTTCTGGCACCTGAAGACTTAGTCAACCTTTTGACGTTGCTTCTGCAAGCGGTCACTGGCGGCGTTCGTGCCTACGCCGATGCGATTGAAGTGGCGGCGCTTGTGGAAAACGCTGCCGACGCTGCCCGCCTCAGCCGTGTCGCTTGGCTCCGTATCTTAGCGTTTGGCGACGACTGGCGAGTGATTGAGCGTCTTAACCAACAAACCGATGACGAGCGGCGCCTCGCCATCCACCGGTTGACCCTCTATAAGGTGGCGCTCTTAGTCAACCGTTTCGACGACCTTTACGCTGTGATCGACGGCAACGCCGGCGACGACGTTGTGGAGCAACTGTTGGTGGATACAACGGCGTTGGCTGAGCCGAAATTGGCCCAGTGGGTCCGCGCCACCGTCGAGGAGGCGAAACGCTATAAGTAATGAGTACGATAATCGATAAAATATTAGAGGTAATTATTCAGGTGATTTGTCATTGTTCGTAGAGTTGATCTCATTTGCAGAGATTATTTACGCGAGCAACTTTGGCAAGACTCCATCAAGCAAATTCGACATCTGTAAAACAAAACAGCAGTATCATAATCCTCATGTATTTTTACTAGTTATATTCTTGATATGCCCTATTCTGTCCATCGTTGATTGCCAGTGATCGTACCCTGACTTCATCACAATTCACTGTATGTAGTCTACGATACACACGAATCGCCCTGAAAAATATCCAAGAGCATAGACCATAAGTGCATATTACCAGATAAACTACACGGCTTCTACTTTTCCCAATCTCTGTTGCCCATCTTTACATACTCCTTGCAATGTTCTGCTTTGTTTACCTTTCTCCAGGATGGTGCGCGCACCCCAGTCTAGTAAATACCAGCCCCGCGATACCGTGACCCAATCACCCCTGGATTCAGCCGCCCCTATACCAATTCCATTCTGGCGCTAGTTACACGGCTATTTTTTTCAATTCCACAAGGTTTAGACGATTGTCTCGGTCATCTAACTCAATTGGTGCAACTTTCATCCGATTGAGCAAAAGCAGAACCACGCGTGGTGTCTCAGTTATCGTTTAACAATTGCTTCAGAACTATACCTTGAATTACATACATTCACGAAAATTGTGGTCTGATGGCGTCTGTGTTCAGTGTGCCATTGCTGAAAGCGACAACGCCCACGCTCTTTATTCGGGTTACAGAAGCTAGCGATGAATCTACCGCTAATGGTCAATTCAAACCGTTGAAAGTGGACGCGACATTTGATGGCGCCATCTATTCCAAAACCCTCAATCAAGATGACGTTGACTCGATGTGGGAAAGTCGGTTCCATGATAGCGACGCGTATCGTCACCGCAACGCCATCATCACCAAGCTCTTCACCACTCAAGGCAGCGATATTCCCTCAACCGTTCCTGAATTCCAGCTAGGAGCGATTCACCAAGAGGATGGCTCGATTAAAGTGCTGCTTCGTACCACTGATAAGCTCCCCAAGACGATGGCGTCGTTCTACGTTGCCTCCACCGATACTACCGATAACGATATATTCCGTCAGTGGCTTCAAGAGGTTTGTTCATCTCAAAAACGGACGCTGCTGACGGTGACAGTGCAACAGGACGATATCCGGAGCTTGCAGTCCAAAGTGCTTCTTTTGGAGCACTACAACGCTACCATGGAGCAAGACTACCGTACGATTATCGACGATCTCAAAGCTAAGTTCTCCGAGGCGTTGGCCCACAAGAAGCAGCGGATCTGGGAGTTGATGAACGATAAACTTCCCGACGACAAATTGTTCGGGTTGAACCAAGAATACTACGACCGCAACAAAAAGGGCGACGCCGACACGTTTGTGGCGGCCGTCAAGCGTCAACGAACCCAACTCACGCCTGATGATCTGCCGAAGAAGCGTAAACAGGCGCCCAAAGCTGAAGACACGCCGATGCTTAAATCGGACACGCCGCGCCTCCAACTTAAACAGGAGCCCGACGATTCTGTGTGGCCTCCTCCTCAGGTGAAGATTGAACCCGAACTGGAGTCAGAAGCGGTGGTGGTGGCTGATAGCGGCGCTGGCGCCGCTGATGCCGTAGACGCTGATATCTCTACCGACATTTCCGATGCCGAGAGTGTCGCCAGTGACGGACCCCCTCTAGCGCCGCGCGCGCCCAGCGTGATCGAAGATAGTCAAAACGATACTGATTACGGCTCGGAATAAGCCGCATCGAGGCACGCCCCCGCCCCACCCCCTACAGTCCCACAAATCAACACCACGACACAAACTATGTGAGAACAAGGCAAATGTGATCGGTTGACCCCATTCCCAACCTCATATGACGCTTACGCCTGCTAGTCGCCGGTTATTCCTGCCGCCAGCGCTTGCGACGCTCGCTCGCGGCTGCCGCTGCCGCCACCTCATCGGAGCTTTTTTTCCACCACCATAACCGATCGGCCGCGCATAGCTAACACATCATCGCGAAAAACCCCCGGCACCCGCCATGAGCTACTACGACCCCTACCACCCGCTGTACATGGCCCAGCCGTACTTTGGGTACATGGATGAAGGGGAGTATCTAGCTCCGGAGCCCCCCGCGCCCTTCGACCAGAGGCCAGCGGTGGGGTACGCCGGCTACGACAGCTACGGCGGCTACGACAAGTACGCCCTCGACGCTGACCCGGGGGCGCCCACGCCGTCGTACCCGGTGCCCCAGCAGCCGGCAATGGCGGTGACCCACAACTTGCCGGCAATGGGCCCGGCCCAACCCCAGCACCACCACAAACCGCACACTCGCCGCCCCAACTACCCCCGCCAGCAGCAGCAGCCTCAGTCCTACGCCAATACCTACGGCAGCTACCCTCAATCCCGCCAACACCAACCCCACCAGGGCCACCAAGGCCCCTCGCAACCGCCGCTGGACGTCTCCACCCGCACCTCATCGGCACTGCCCCCGGGCCACGCCGCTCCTTCACGCACCGTGTACCTTGGCAACATCCCTGGCGACATCCCTCCGAACGAGTTGCTTGATTACGTGCGGCTGGGCATCTTGGAGCTGGTGAAGATCTTACCCCAGAAGAACTGTGCCTTCATCCTGTTTGTGGATCCCCAGCTGGCGCTCTTGTTCCACAGCGACTGCATCCTCAAAAAGCTCTCGATCAAAGGCCACGACATCCGCGTGGGGTGGGGGAAGAACCAGCAGATGTTGCCGGCAGTGTTGGAGGCGATCCAACGCGATGGCGCTACTCGTAACGTCTACTTGGGCAACTTGACTAATCCCCACACCGGCGAAATGATCACCGAAGACGAGTTGCGCGCCGACTTGCTGTGCTTTGGTGTCATCGATTGCATCAAAATCATCCCCGAGAAGGGCATCGCGTTCATCCACTTTTTGCTGATATTGCTGGCGATCCGCTGTGTGGCCAACTTGCCGCTCAAGGACAAGTACTTGGACAAGAAGTGCTTCTACGGCAAGGACCGTTGTGCCTTCATCACCAAGACCCAGCAACACAACGCCGCTCAGTACCTCGGGTTGGCGCCGGGGATGGAGCACATTGTCACTGCCGCTGACCGCGAATATATCAGCAGCGCCTTAGTGCAGCAGCAGGCGGCCGCAGCTCAGATCGCCACTCAGGCTGGGGGTGCTAGCAACTTGGGCAATCGTACCGTGTATTTGGGCAACTTGCACCAGGACTCGCTGGTGGAGGAGATTTGTAATGTGGTGCGTGGGGGGCTTTTACAGCTGATCCGGTTCCTTAAGGAGCGCCACGTCTGCTTCATCACTTTTGTTGATCCCATTGCTGCTGCTCAATTCTACGCCATGTGCCAATTACATGGTCTCACCATCCACAACCGTCGCATCAAAGTCGGGTGGGGCAAGCACCTGGGACCGTTATCGAACGCGTTGCTGTTGGCAGTGTCCAACGGCGCCTCGCGTAACATCTACATTGGTAACATCCAGGACTTTAACCACTTCAACCTGCAAAAATTACGTGACGATTTTGCCATGTTTGGCGACATCGAACAAATTAATTATCTCGAGGAAAAGAACTGTGCCTTCATTAATTTCGTCAACATCGCCAATGCGATCAAGGCCATCGACGGCATCAAACTGTTCCCCGATTACAAAAACCTCAAAATTAATTTCGGCAAAGACCGATGCGGCAACTTGCCCCGTCAATTCCAATCTCAAGCCGCTGCTGGGGCTTCCGCTGTTGGTGGCGCTCAGGTGTCCACCATGGTGGGAGCTCTTACTGGTGCTGCCGACCCTTCGGGGGACAACGCGGCAAACTTTGGCGTGGGCAACGCTGCCCTCTGCGGCAACGCTGATCGTCTCTGAGCCTTCCAAAACCAACTACGACGCATACTTGGGTTATATTTGGGTGTGTTACTCTTTGGAAAGTATATATAGTTTACTTCTCTTCCGTCTTTTACAGCATATATATCTTTTACTTCGTTCGTCAACCCAATACACAATACCAGACAAAAATAAGGACTACACGATACTAAATGAATCGTTTCTAAACAAACCAAAGAGGATTCAGCGGCAAAAAGATGATTCTGCCCGGGCTCGATCCGGGGACCTCATGCGTGTGAAGCATGCGTCATAACCAACTAGACTACAGAACCGTATTCTGGAAATTGAGGTTGTCACTTTATGATAGCAGGGATATTTTGTTGACTCTTGGCGCTCCTGACGCTCCCAAACTGGAATCCCAACGTGGTCTTACTAAATTTGAGATAACTGCTAGCTTATGGTGAATGTTTGAGCAATTTTCGTTTTTTTTTTAAAAATAGTAATTTTGGTTTTTTGTAAATTTGCAAGGATTCTATCAATTGGATATAATTTCAGTAAATGAAAATAATCGTGACCAGATGAGTGTGTAATTGAAAATATAATGTATATAAATGATTATTGGATCAATCCCGCTCGCAGGATTAGAACCGAGGGACGAGGGCTATCATGAGCAACGCCGCCACAAGCACCACGGTGACAATGATGGCGATTTTGATCATGTAAATCCATCCGACTTTACCACCCGTCTTGCTTTCCAAGTACTTGTTCAAATTTTTGTCAATCCTGCGTAACGTGGACAGGTTTTTCAATAAGTTTTCATTGGTCTCGTTAAGAATGGTCAAGTCGTCGCCCAAAATCTTTTGACTAAGAGCCACTGCTCCCAGCCGAAGTGTCAGCGTAAGATCTGAGAGTTCGTTGATCAAATCGTGCTGGACATTATCGTGGTAGTCATTAAGTTCGTTATCATCCAACTTCGTCGACTCGCCGCCCACAAGCAAACGTTTGCGGAGCAGCAGAAGGTCTTCGTCGGTGGCCACTGCCATTGACGACACGCTGCCACGAGGCTTGTCATCGTGAGAGTCCCCTTGGGTCGCTGCCAGCATTGCTTGCTGGTGCCGCTGTTGGTCTCTGATCATGCGATCCACGACGTAGCTCTTCTGATCGAGCAATTCACACAACACCCACTCAATTCGTTTCCGTAGCTCCGCTACTCGAGGTGACAGCGGCAACCGTTCTGCCTGGCCCTGGAGGACGGTGACGTCGGAACGGATGGCATCGAGACGCGTCTTCATGAGCACGGGGGATTGAATATAGTGGGAGTAGGTGTCGCCATCGTAGTCAAGCACATCGGGAATCAGCAACAGCGACACGGTGGCGACGTGGGCATCGATGCTCTGGACGACGGTATCCATAGTGTGCGCACCCGGATGACAGGTGGAGAACAGAGAGGGCTATAGCGATGGTGGGAGCGAGTTGTGTCAAATTAAGCGAAAAACTGGAAACCGATGATGGCCTAAGTAGTTGTAGAACTCCATAAAGAATACCTAAGAGCCATAAATCATTTGGTTTAGGATAATTTCATTTTCTGCTGTTTGTTGGGCATCGTCCTAACAATGTCGCACATAGGCGCAAGCCTTGCGTGACAGTACTTCTGATTGTAATCACATTGGCTTGGCTACACTTGCTATCCTTCACCAGTCACCGCTATTCTGTAGTGGGTTGTTTGCTATGGCTGTTGCTCTCAGCATGCGGCTCTACCTCATCTACTCGCCACAAACCAACAACAATACCCTCCCCCACACGTCACGGTATAGTTGCCTAGCACTAAGCCCCAGCCGCTCTCATGCCGTCCCTAGCAACCGCTCGCATGTGTAGTCCCGTTGCCCTCACGCCACGTATGTTGGGGTTACTACAAAGTCTACTGTTTGCTTGCCAGATACCCCCGCCGAGCCCTGGCGTTAGCCATTTATAATCAGAAACACGATGGCTCTTATCCCCGCGCAGCCACGCCAGCACTTTCTCGCCTTGCGAACCTTGCGACAAAATCGCATCCCCCAGACCAGCCCCACGATCGCCCTTAAGCCGCGCCGTGCTAGCATGGCCCGGTTTTTTTCTTCCACTCGGCTAATTGACTAAATGGCCCCATTTGACAACAGCCACATCGGGAAGAAATATCTCGTCAATGACACTCGTTCACGGTGCCTTTAACGTCACCAGAACCCAAGCGAAAAAGTTTTCTAGCGCCCATTGTTACCCCCTTCACCCACATCTGTAACCCTAAAAAGTCTTGTTTTTCTCTCCCCTCCTAGGCATGCCCCTGGTCCTGCCTCGTCGTCATGGTACATTTGTGGCCTGTCCACGCCCCCCGGGCCGCGCGCCAGTGCAAGACACCAAACAACACCCGGCTAGCTGACTTCCCCCCACGCCCGCCGCTTGCCCTTGCGCTCCCCAGGTGTTTTGGAACGTCAAATGTCATCCAACCCGCTCCACGTGTCGATCCCCTACACGTTCAACTCGGCGGAGGAGTACCCCACGGAAATCCTCGCCGAGCGGTTCCAGGCGTGGCGCTCGATCATCAAGGACCTCGTCGTCTACCTCAAGGAGTTTGTGCTGGTACAGGATGAGATTGTCCACCAGCAGAAACGGCTACAGCAGGTCGTCGGCCATCAGAACGAAATCACCGGCTCCCTGGACGACCCCCAGAATTTCTTCTTGCCCCTCGGAAATGGATCCATTCACGACTTACCGCTAATCTTGCTGCGGTTCCACGAACAGAACATCGCCAATGGCCAGAAGACTTACCGCGATGTCCAGTCGCTGATCATCCCCAAGCTCGAAGGGTTGCGCCACGACTTGTTGCTCAAAATCAAAGAAATCAAAAACTTGCATTCCGATTTCAAAAACAACCTCCATAAAGACTTGCTCGAGACGAAAAACGCCCTCAGCAACTTCAATCAGGTCATGAGCCAGAGTGCCGGCGAAAATGTCCACGTTATATCCGATAAACTGGGGGACCCGTACCTCGCCAAGGCCCGCCTCGATGCCGTGCTCAAAGCTCAAATCAAAGAAGAAAACTATCTCTACCAAGCATACCAAAACCTCCAGGAACTGGGGGAAAAGTTGGAACAAATTGTCGTTGGCGAAATTCAACAGCTTTTGGGCCAATTCGTCACCCTCATCACCACCGAAGCCCTGACCATCCCCAACTACTTGGCCCCGAATTTAGTGAAAGGGTTCTTGGCCAAAGACCCCAAATTCGAATGGGATCTGTACATTCTGCGCAATCTCCCACAACTGCTGCTGATCAGCAACAACATCAGTCTGGGTAAATTCATCGATTTGAGTTATCCCGCCCGGAAACTCCTGGAGATCGATGTCCCGCATCACGACCTGGTGGTGGCGATGGCGGTGCGCGAGGGTCAATTGGAAAGGCGACTGAAGTATCTCAAGCTGTACTCTCAAGGGTGGTATGTCCTTACTTGCAACTTCATTCACGAATTTAAGACTCGCGACCGCAGAAAGGACCCTAACCCCGCAATGCTGTTGTCGCTCGACAGCTGTACCGTCACCGAGCACTCCAAGGACGGTCCCCAAGGGCCCTACAAGTTTGTGCTTCTGCTGAAGCTGACGCTGGGGCTCATGCATCGCAACCATAACTTGGTGTTCCGCTGCTCTACCTACAAAGAGATGATTGGATGGTACCAAGACATCAAGCTGTTGCTGATGATCCCTCTGCTGGCAGCCAGAGTGAAGTGGGTAGAGAAGAACAAGGAACGGCCACAACCCCAACGCCAACTGCGACTGCTGCTGGTATTGCTGGGTCGATCCGTGGCGGGGCAGAATCTGGTGAAGCCTCGGGCTCTGATGGACTCCCACCGGCTGCTGGTGCACCAGCGCCCCCTCTCCCAAACGACGCTGATTGCTAACGCCAACCGCTTGCTGCTGACTTTCCTGCAAAAGCACAACGAGCTGCCCCGGTTACTGAACATGATCAATCTGGATGGCACCGCCATCACTCCCGTTGACACGGTGGCACTGGACCCCCGTAAACCTGAAGTTGACCAGCGGCAACTGATGCCGATGCAGCCGCTGATGTCCCACGCACTGACCATCCCTCTTAACGGACCGATGATGGGGCAAACATACTACGATCAATCCCAAGGTCAGTACTACACCATCACCCCGGTGGCGATGCCTCAAGCGCAGCCGGTAGCCGTGCATGCGGTGCAGCCCAACGTCCTCTCGACGTCACCGCAACAGATGGGGCCCGTGTCGCCTCAGCTTATGGCTATGGGTCGTCCCGGGTCGCCGTCGTACTTTTTCCCGCAATACGTGGCTCCCCAGATGGTGCAGCAGCAGCAAGCACCGTATCCCACCTCGGACCACAATGGCAACAGGTCGGTGCTGACGCTTGGTAGCCCCCGGGTCGACGACGACACGTTTACGGAAAACCACAAATTGAATCTGAATGACATCAAGAGCGACCACATCAGCTTGCTTGATACTGGCAACATTGACATCGTTCTGCAGAGAGAGGTTTAGTCTGGCATTAATAGGCAAAATAGTCCAGCAATATCCACACGCATTCATCAATCTATTGATACTTATCGCATTGTAGCTCATAAAGCCATTATGGTAGTTTACACTTTGACCACCATTTCTTACGTACGATCAAACGAACGGCTGTACTCAAGTGTTCGCTACTTAACACCAAATCGTAGTTCACTAAACACTATTATCGTTTAGGTCCTCCACGGCATCGACATGCTACTACAAGAGTCTAGAACATGAGCTGAGGAACATCACATATAGTCACATCTAACACTAACGGAAACGATGAGCTTAAGATGAGTTACTTTCCACGATATCTTGATGAGCTACTTTGTATCCCGATTTTGCAACTCTCTAGTTTGGAATACCATTTTGAACCCTTAACTCTCTCGTAGTCAAGGACACTACACTTGGATGCTAACCGATAATTATATTATTAATGTACACTTTTAAACCACCACACCGCAAGACGAGGCAATACGGGGCCACAAGTCGGCGCATTCCTTGGCGACGGGGCCGACGACGGTCGAACCCTTCATTTCACCCTTGGGGTTAACAATGACACCGGCGTTGTCTTCGAAGTAAAGGTAGACACCGTCTCTTCTTCTCCAGGGTCTCGATTGTCTGACAACAATAGCGGGCATGACCTTCTTTCTCAATTCGGGCTTACCCTTCTTGACGGTGGCCATGACCATGTCACCGGCGGAGGCGGCGGGCAATCTGTTCAATCTGGCACCGGTGCCCTTGACGGCGATGACGTAAAGGTTTCTAGCACCCGAGTTGTCGCAGCAGTTCATGACAGCCCCGGTGGGGAGCGCCAAAGACATTCTGAACTTGTTACCGGAAGCACCAGACATTGTTAGTTAGATGATTTGAGGGAGCACTGAAAATTTTTCGAGTAGCACTAGCAGCGCGGGGGCCGGGCGACCCTCGCCGGGCTCGCAACGGACCATCGAGGTGCGACTAGGCTGTGTGCACCACCGAAAAACTAGGACTGTAACCCTAACAGCGCTAAAAGCACGTGACTAGGCCTTCCACACTAAATTCCGACAATATGGTCGACTTATGACTGGAAACCATCTCCAGGTCGTATGTCCATTATCTTATCGACGAGGACCGATCTTAAGTCGACTTTAGCATCATTTGTCGATATCTAATGTGTGACCCAGTAAACACTACTACCGCTTCGTCATTGTACCTATGGCCTGTTTACCTCAACACTGGTAGGTACACGCCCTCCACAGCTTGATACCGCTGCGCGTAAAAAGGCGGTTGTTTATGCTGAAGCGACTGTGACCAAAGCCTCGTCCCGCCACCCGTCAGCCTTGAGGGTCCCGGAAATGTGTCAACGGACGTCAACAGTGCATCTCACCACGGTTAGAATTCTTCTCTTCACCTAATGAGTTATTGTCTTTGTTTCTCTCGTCATTGTTTCATCGTAATTTCGAAGGGATAGCTGTAATTACGACACTATTCTCTATTGACGTAAACAACACGGATGCGACGAGTGCTTGCGCGATTAACCCCTCGAAACCCCACGGTGCTTTTTCCGGCGTCCCCCCCATCGCAAGCTAGACCCGATTTGTGGGCCGATGGCTGTTTTATCTCTATACGTGCATTAACATAAATCGTAACCAATATTAACCCATTATTCAGTTGTTCACCACCTTTAAGCTGCCGGGCTGGCGGGCGACCATTTCCGGCAACAGACCGATCGAAAGCTTCCGCACCGGTTCGGGCGGGGGCCGTAGCTGGCGGTCTTCGTAGGCGTGGTAGTCTCCGTCCAGCGTGAACAGGTGTTCGCCCACCAGGATGAAGCCATGCAGCGTCGCCCGCAGGTGGTTTTTCAGCAGCTCCAGCAGGTTGGTGGTGTTGGCGACCCCGTGATTATTAGTGCCGCTGTCGGCGAAATTGAAGCCGCCAGCGACAAGGAAAGGGTTAGGTGTAGACGGCGCCGGCGGGTCCACGGGCTTCTCGGGGCCCGAAAGCGTGAACTGGTCTTCGAAGTCCAGGTCGTCGTCGTCCTTCC
The DNA here is from genome assembly GCA_037042415.1 of Diutina sp. Y7414. NCBI lineage: Eukaryota > Fungi > Ascomycota > Pichiomycetes > Serinales > Debaryomycetaceae > Diutina > Diutina sp. Y7414. Next base: position 18,466 of record JAXQKI010000055.1, read on the forward strand.
GGCGTCTCCAGAGGAAGAAGCCGAGGCAGGCGCCGGCGATAAGCAACGCCCCCACCACCAGGCCCACCACCGCACCGGCGATGGCGCCACCACTGATGCCAGATGATTTTCTCTGCGGGGTTTCCAGGGCGGTGGCCACACCGGTGGCGGTGGGGGCGGGACTCTCAACATTATAAATAGTTTTGAAGATGATTTCGGCCAGCTTGGAGCCGTCGGCGGTGATGGTGGACAACACCGTCGTCACCGGCGTCAGCTGCTCGGTGGTCGACGAAGAAGATGATGAAGATGTGGTTGTCGACGATGGTTCCGTCAGGCTCAGCGTGGTGGTAGGGGTAGTAGAGGTGGACGACGACGTCAGCGTGGTGCTCGAAGTGGTAGTTGCTGTCGACAGCTGGGTGGTCTGGTCGGTGGTAGTGGTGGTTCTATCGGTGGTGGTGGTGCGATCCAGCGTCAACACCCTCACCAGCGTCAGCAACATCACTTGCACCAGCGTCAGCGTCGGCGGTGCCAGCAGTTGTGGCTGCAGCAGCTGTTGTTGAGGCTGCAGCAGCGACGACTGGCCTTGCTCAGCTTTCACCAGCGGGTCCTGGAGCACGTAGAAATAGTCGTCACCACCACAGTTATCCATGGGGTAACCGACACATTTAGCGTCGCAACTCAGGTCCAGCGCTTGCAGGCCCAGCGGGAGCTGGTTGGAGCAGTAGCAGGTGTTGCCGCCGATGAGCGCCGCCACGGCGTAGCCCTGGCACTTGTCGGTGCACCAGCCGTTCAGCTGGTACTGGTACAGGCCCTGGCTGTCGGCGCCCAGAAGTGCCAGCTTCGGGTAGCACCCAACCTTGTTGAATGCTGCTCGGACACTGGCCACGGTCGCCACGAGCCACACGGTGGCCAATTTAGTTTTCATTTGGAGGAGGAAATGCCAATGAGATTAATGTCAATCCCCGTAGGGTCTGGGACGGCGGGGTAAGCGGGTAAATCGACTCGAGGCTCGGTATCGGTGATGATAGAGGGCCTAGACAGCGAGTAGGGGGAGGGAGATGACAAACGGAGGCGAGCCCAGTGGAAAGATGGTGGCAGTCCGACAAGGTTTGAGGTTGTGAAATCAATAAACAACAAATCACTCGCTTGAAGGGGGAGATCACGTGCACAAACGCATAGAATCGGACTGTGTGCACGCCAAAAAGCAATTAGCCTCAAGTGCAGCTCAGGCGGCTTGAGAGAGGAGGCGGAGCGCCCCCGTCACTACCGCTGCCGACACCCGTGAATTGGCAGCAGCTGGTGATTGCTGTTTGGTCGCTAACAACTACAATGCCTTGAAGCCTAGAGGGGGGTTAGGGGGGTGGCGCCAGGCACAATTGTCTTGCGACTAATCAATTTCACAATATTTTTTTCTCGCGAAATCAAGAGAGAACGAGCACTAAACTCCGCCGCCGACTATATTTAGATAATTGGCTAACCAGGTTTAATTCGCGGCTATTCTCATCAAAACAAGAATGGAGATGAAACAAATGCTCTTGGAAGTGAATGAAGTTTTCTTTTTACAAGAATGGGCAACTGGAGGATGAGGCAAAGGGTCACGCAGGACATCGCTAACCTATGTACGATCTACATACATCATAAGGCACCAGCCAATGCACGCTCCGACGCCATCGCCACCACCTTCACCGAGGAGCATTAGACGACCTGCTATGTGGTGGAGAGGACTAAATGGGCGTAACTGTCAACACCAATGCCACAGGGGGTCCATATTGGTTTAGCCAAGCTCTTGAACGCCTAGCTCTGCCCAGGAATTGATCGAGCCACCCGCGATTTAGTTTTCCCCGATTAACGCCTTGTTGCTGAGGTCACCGTGCCGAGCATATGTCGGGTGTGCCTCACGCCTGGTGGAGTTATATCCGGTTCAAGACGAGAGGACCCTGAGAGTACACGAAGCCATTGACACCGCAGTTGACAGCCAACGATAATTATCATCGCCATCCTGACCACCACCAGTTTGGGGCCCCCCTAATGTACATAAAGCGGTGTCAGCACGTGTTCGTAGTCGTCCGTGTTTGGCGGCCTATTGTCGTGAATGCCCTAGCTCGTGACCACCACAATCGGGTTGCCAAGTGTCTCTAGCAAGATTAAGCATACCGGTGCCGGTCTAAATTCTCGATGGTTGGTGGGTAGTGTTCTGGGGGTTACGAGGCACGCCCGCGTCCCGGGCTTCCTGAACAAGGAATATCTACACACCGACGCTAGGCGATTCGACGGCATTCGCAAGTGAAAATGTCTTGAACATTCCCGGATCAATTTTTTTTCGATGAGCTTTCCGCGAGGCGAGTGCCACGTGGAATTAAACGCTCAGCACTGTCAGAGATGGGAAGTGGTGAAGCCATACACGGTGGTGCGGGCAAACATGCCCCATGACATAATCGATTCACCACAAAGCGGGCGAAGGAATTCCACTGCATTGGTGGCTCCATAAGGCAACTACAATCTCGATGTCAATACGGAAGCGATCGTGACAAGTGCCCGTCACTTTTCAGGGACCGATACGTCATCTCGTGAGTGTCTGGACCCGATGTGACTTTAACATCTGGTGTTGGGGGTCTATAACTGGCCGGGGAGGACTCAACCGCAAACCTGGGGGTACGCGACCTGGGGGGAAAATAATAGTGCTTGTTTGGTAAACACCATCGTGAACGGGAGGCTGACGTGGAGCGGGCTTTTGTGGTGTTTTTTCGCTCACGTCTCACTACTGCCGGTGCCGGCACCTTCGGAAATAGGTCCAACGCGAAAACTTGAAAAAAAAAAAAAAAAAAAAAAAATTGATGATGTAATCGATTATGTGATCATTGACTGCCATGGGAGTTTTTATATATCCCATATCTCTCTTTCCTGTCACTAAAATCACCCAACGAAAAGCAAGCAGACCGGACTTTAACGTGCGTGAACACGTTACCCTGGGTCGACACAAGGTCGGACCGGTCGTTGTTGTTGTTGTTTCACCTCCAATAACATCGCAACCCTAATGGTTAGCTTCATTATTTGGAAGTACCACTACTGTTTGAACGGTTTTCACTCCCACCTTAAATCTCGGTGTTGCCCCATCCACTGCCACTGCGCCTCCACAAAGGTCTAGACGTCAACGGTCGTAGTTCCCCTCCTCATCACGTCGCCGCGAGTCGCACCTATGTACGCCGTACCGGACCGATCCATCTCTCGGAGTACTCTCACCCACACAGCCATATCGGCCCACGCACCACCATCAACGTCAGATAACGGTTCCGCGTCCACCAATACCAGCGACCCATTATTCTGAATAAGGACATAAAGTAATTGAGTGAATTATGAGAGTCCGTACCTCTCCTCAACTCGTGAGTGTAATTCGCCTATTCCCGTAGTTGCCATTGTGTTTTAGGTCCGCTTGCTCCATTGGCATCTCATCTCTCGTCCACCCTCCGCCGTGGGTGGGGAAGTCCGAATCCTACCCTCGCCACGCCGCGATGTAACCTCCCTACGACAGCGCTATCACCATCGTTATCACCACCAATGAGTCCAACTCCATATAACGTCACATATAGTTTACACGTGTCAATGTCCACTAATTAGACGATACCCCTATTGGTGAGCGAGTGTCGGCGTAGTTTAAAATGCCCCCCCTCGTGGCCGGCACACCGTTACCCCTCACACCCAGTTTTTCTGCGCGGGCGCTCGGTCGCCTCGGACCCGTTGCATCCTTTATAAGTAGCACCTTTGCAAAGAACTCAATTACCGCAACATCATGTCGTTTTCTGCCCTTTCGTGGTTGCTGAACTTGAACACCACCGAGATCCCCGACAAGGTTCTCCGGAGAACCTCGATCATCGGGACCATTGGCCCCAAGACCAACCTGGCCGAGATGTTGGTCAAGTTGCGCAAGGCCGGTCTCAACATTGCCCGGATGAACTTCTCCCACGGGCTGTATGAGTACCACCAGCTGGTGATTGACAACTGCCGCAAGTCGGAAGAGCTTTATCCTGGCCGTCCCTTGGGGATCGCCTTGGACACCAAGGGTCCCGAAATCCGGACCGGTGTCACCGTCAACGGCCAGGACTGGCCCATTCCTCCCGGCCACGAAATGATCATCACCACCAACGACGCCTACCAAGAAAAGTGTGACGACAAGGTGATGTACGTCGACTACAAGAACATCGTCAACGTCATCCAACCGGGCAAGTACGTCTACGTCGACGACGGGGTGCTTTCGTTCGAAGTGCTCGCCATCAATGGCGACGAATTGAAGGTGCGCTCGGTCAACGCCGGTAAGATCTCGCTGAGAAAGGGGGTCAACTTGCCCGGCACCAACGTCGACTTGCCCGCCCTTTCGGAAAAGGACAAGAAGGACTTGGAGTTCGGCGTCAAGAACGGCGTGCAAATGATCTTTGCCTCGTTCATCCGTACCGCCGACGACATCCGCCACATCAGAAAGGTGCTCGGCGAAAAGGGTGCCAACATCCAGATCATCGCCAAGATCGAAAACCACCAAGGTGTGGAGAACTTCGACGAGATTCTCGAGGAAACCGACGGGGTCATGGTCGCCCGTGGTGACCTTGGTATCGAAATCCCCGCCCCTCAAGTGTTTGTCGTGCAAAAGAAGTTGATGGCTAAGTGCAACTTGGCCGCCAAGCCCGTCATTTGCGCCACCCAGATGTTGGAGTCGATGACCGTCAACCCCAGACCCACTCGTGCCGAAGTGTCCGATGTCGGTAACGCCATCTTGGATGGCGCCGACTGTGTCATGTTGTCGGGTGAAACCGCCAAGGGTGACTACCCCTTGGAAGCGGTGCTGATGATGCACCAAATCGCCATCACCGCCGAAAAGGCCATCGCCTACTTGCCTCTCCACAACTCGCTCCGGGCCCTTGCCACCAAGCCCACTCCCACCACCGAAACCTGTGCCATTGCCGCCGTGTCGGGGTCGTACGAACAAGATGCCAAGGCCATCGTGGTGTTGTCGACCTCGGGGTTGTCGGCGCGGTTGGTGTCGAAGTACAAGCCTAACGTGCCCATCCTTATGGTTACGAGAAACCTGGAAGCCGCCCGTTATTGCCACTTGTACCGCGGTGTGTACCCTTTCATCTACAAGCAAGAAAAGGCCGAGAACTGGCAAGAAGACGTCGAAAACCGTTTGAGATGGGCGGTGTCGGAAGCCATCGACTTGGGGTTGATCCGCAAGGGCGACTCGATCATCACCGTGCAAGGCTGGACCAGAGGTTCGGGCCACTCCAACACCGTGAGAATCGTCCAGGCCTAAATGACTTTAATATCATTGCAAACGTTATGACCTCAGTACAAACAATGTAGACGAACATTCTATTTGATGATCGCCATATAGCTATGCCCATTTATCCACTATAGCCTATAAGATCATGCGACTTTCAATTCAAATTGTTAACTAGTAGTTCCATTTCAGGGAAGTGAATTGTATGATTTACTGGTGATATCATTAATTTTTTCATTGCTCTGTGTATTTTACGCTGTTTATACTTTAGTCGAATTATAAAATCACCACCATTTCGGTACTCTCACCAATCACCTATGGCGCCTTCCTTTTGTGACGCCGAACAATGCGACGCGCCCATCTTGCAGCGAACGAACGCCGTGGCTGCAAATTGGTGTAAGAGATGAATGTTATCGTAATGTCGTTAATTCGTTAGCTAATTATACAGGGATCACTTAAATTTCGAGAAGTAGGCGTGATCCAACGAGATCGCCGCTGCCAAGAGCACTGCCCGCATGTCATACATGAGGTTGCCATCGATGTTGTGGTAGATCTCTTCCACCCCGGGCAGGTTTTGCAAATCAAATCTCACGGCGTAGATGGGAACCCGTTTGAATGCCTCTCGCTTAAGACCGTTCCAGTCGATATCAACGCCGGCCATCGTCGTCTCCACGGCATCCCCGGGCACAAGCGTGCGCACAGCAAACTTCAGGGCGCGGGGGCTGGTGATGATGTGACCAAATGAGTCGAACTTTTCTTCCGCGACGTCATACACTTTTAAGTTGTAGTCGCGCTTAGCCAAGGGGCCGGTGATGTCGACACACCCGAGCGGCTTCGCCTGGAACCGGCCAAACTGGTCGTGCCCAGGGATGTAGACATTGATGCGTTCCTTCTTGTCCCAGCTCGATTGCTGCTTGATGTACAATACGAGGTTCCACTCCTTATCAAACACCTCCACTGAGAACGGGCGGTCACTCAGCCCCCGGTGGATCACCAGCAGCTTGATCAGCGACCCAAGGCTGTAGTTCTCGCGCATGTACCCCACAGTGTTGCCCTCACTGTCAAAGAGACGCAACGGCTCCACCTGGGTGCCAGCAAGGTACTGGCTCCAGTTCTGGTCGCGGTGCTGGACGACGACCAACGGTTCTTGGAGTAAGCGGAACACGCCGTACTCGTAGCGGATGTCCAACTTGACGTCGTCTCGCCCCTGAGTCCAATGCTCGCGGTAGATGGGTAAATCCATATCAGGTAATGAGTGTAGGTGGTGGGGGAATTACCGTTTAGATATATATAGTGCCCCAGCGCCGCCGTGCCAATTACTGAGTGTCATCAAAGGATCGCCCTGCATACGCGCGTATCCGTTCCGAGTGATTATCTTAGCGCAGCCCTTCATCTGAAAAAAGAAACGAGCCGCCAAAGAGTGACCACTCGCTCCCTATGTCGCCTGGCCTACCCGCGGCATTACCATCCGTAGACTTTGATGATAAAATCGGCAAACTAACTCAGAAAAAACCTAGAAAATCCGCTACGGCATTCGACTCGGGTGACACTCCCCCAGCGATGGGAGCCGAGGCCCTCGTTGTTCCCCTCTTTTAGGTGCTATGACAAAAGGTCACTTTAACAATCTGCAGGTCTCAACTCGTTTTTTCTCGGCCGTGCCAACGGTAGCCGTTTTGTCGGCTACACGGATCATGGTTGTGGAGAGTGACTGACGCGGCTAAATAAAGTAATGGGGCTCAAACCCGGGGACAGAATGACACGTTCGCTGGTGAAATTTACTGTAGTTGACGAGAACTAATATGCCACTCCTATTTGGTGATTGCTCGTGATGTTGTATGTATGATTTACGTTGTCAATCAAAATCTCTCGGATACAGGGCTCGCGAGACACAACTTAGTAACGTAATTCGCGAAAAAGAGGGGAAAAACCCCTAGGGCGTGGAGGCAGTGGGGGGCGTAAAGCTAATATCGTCAATTAAGCTGACCTTAGACAATTAGAGCTGGCCAATCAATTAAAGTCGTACAGGCTTAGGTCAGCAGGCAGCGGCATTGAAGGTTTATCCAACCGATAAACATGACACACTCCCGTTGGCAACTCCAGGAGTTTCTACTTTTTGCCTCCAATTAACCAGCGGTTCACCTCCATTACGAGAAATTGCGGGGCTCGAAACTTATAGACACGCTAACTGCTAAAACATGTGGCGGCAGTTGGAATTTTGATCAAAGCCATTTCCAAAGTCTAATTAAGCTGTATCACATGAGGAATGTAGTTGTCTCCTTGTCTCCGATCACTCTGAGACAATCAGCGTTATGAGTACTATGGCTCCGCATTCCCCAAATTTTTCACATGAGTTCCATGTAACCGACACTCACCGTGAGGCTGGACCTTAGGACCATCTGGTAATTAGTAATCTTCTCAAAGTTGGCTGGCCAGATCAATTGGAGAAACGGAATGTGCAGAAAATCGTCAATGGAGAAGTTCAGTTCATGTATTTGAGGTTGTCTAGAAAGAATTCTACGTCTATTCGTTGCGGTCGAAGCGGTTTTCAAGTTCGTCAAACTCGCTCATGTCATTTTCATCCTTGCACGACCAGCTCTTGAACGCGTTCTTGATTTCGTGGATCAATTGGTCGTCGTACTCTTCGTTCTTATCAGATAACTCTTCCAAGTCGTCCTTGACCAAGTCCTTGATGAGCTCCAGTTGAGCCACATTCTGGGCAATCCCTTGAGTGGTACTGGTGGCATTGTGTTTGCGTTCTTCGTCATCCATGTCAAGAGCGTGGGTAGTCAAGTTAAGAAGCGACTTGCCACTCTTTCTCCGCAGCAACGTACCCGGGAACGGGCCCAGCTTCGGGGCAAACTGCTTGATCTGCTCGTTCTCCTTCAGCTCGTCGTCCAGCGGCAGGTAGAACGAGTTGCGGCGGGTCAGAGAGCTGGTAGGGGTACGAGGCATGCGGCACGACATCCCATGATCCTGGATCCACTTCGCCACTAACGAAGTCCAACCAGTTTGATGCAGCGCCCCTAAACCGCGACCAGTGTCACCATCAAAGTATTCGTAAAACGGAACGTAGTCCTTGAAGTACGGGTCATGGTTGTCAAGCTTGCTGTCGCCGTTACAGGCACGGTTACCGTTCTCGTCAGGCATGAACAAGTGCATCAAGCGGTACTCAATTTCTTGGGCACATTGGGCAAGGTTCAAGTAGGTGCCTGAGCCCTTAGGACACTCAACCTTGAGGTCAGCACCGTAGTACAAGTAGAAACGTTGCAACGCTTCCACAAGCAAGAAGTTGACGGGGAACCAGATAGGACCACGCCAATTCAGGTTACCACCAAACATCCCCAGATCAGATTCACCAGGGAGGTATTCGACCTTGTATTCTTGGCCATTTACGTTCATCACAAATGGATGGTCCTTGTGGTACTTGGACAACGAACGAATACCGTAGTCAGACAAGAATTCGTCTTCGTTAAGCATACGGTCCAAGATCGCCACTAAGCGGTCCTTGTCAACAAGGGCAAGCAAAATACGCTCGCCAGCCCCTTTTTCTTCCATCAGGGCGATGTTACGCAGCGCCAACCCCTTCCGGGTCCGGATGAACCAGTTCAAGTGCTTAGTGAAAGTGGGGAATTGCTTGAGTACTTCAGGCTCAAGCGTCATCAGCGCGTATAAGGGGATAAGCCCCACAAGCGACCGCACCGGCAACGCCTCGGTGTGGTTGTCGTCGAAGCGGATCAGATCGTAGTAGAATTTGTCTGTTTCATCCCACAATGACGCCTGTTTGCTCAGGTTGTACGTCAAAGCATCGGCGATAATGGTGAAGTGTTCAAAGAACTTACCCGCCATGTTCTCATAGACAGGTCTCTTCTTCGCTAATTCCAAAGCAATCTGCATCATTTGCAACGCGAAGAACGCCATCCACCCAGTGGAGTCGGCCTGTTCCAAGTGCCCACCCGTAGGCAATTCTTCCGACCGATTAAACACACCAATGTTATCCAAGCCGAGGAAACCACCTTCAAACACGTTGTTGCCTTCGGCATCCTTACGGTTCACCCACCACGAGAAGTTGAGCATGAGTTTGTGGAATACCCGTTCCAAGAAGTCAAAGTCTTCCCGACCGTACATCTTACGTTCGATCTTGAAGATCCGATACGCCAGCCACGCGTGAACGGGAGGGTTGACGTCGGAAAAGTTCCACTCGTAGGCAGGGATCTGCCCGTTGGGGTGCATGTACCATTCCCGAGTGAGCAAATCGATTTGGTTCTTGGCAAAGTCAGGATCAATCATGGCAAACGGAATACAGTGGAACGCCGTATCCCAGGCGGCGAAGAATGGGTACTCCCACTTATCAGGGAGCGACAACACGTCGTCAATAAATAAGTGCTTCCACTCTTTATTTCTGCCGCCAGCCCGATTGGGAGCAGGACGAGGGAAGTTGGGGTCACCTTCTTGCCAGAAGTGGTGGACAAAGTAGTAGAACTGTTTCGTCCACAACAACCCGGCAAACGCCTGTCTCTGCACTTGTCTCAATTCGTCAGGGATAGGCAACGGCGTCACTCTCCAGTAGAAGGCGTCGGCTTCGTGCTGACGGCGTTGGAACACTTGATCGACCTCAAATTCGTCGACATCGGTCTGGTTCTTCTCCAACTTGTACCGCAAAGTGACGTAATCGCCGGCGGGAACCTCGTCAAACTTGAACCAGGCACCGAACTTGGTACCTTCGTGTTTGGGGTTGACGACGTCAGGGGCGTTTTTGATGATGTGGTCGTGGAAGGCGTCCTTAACGTAGGGTTGAGCGTTGGGTTGGTCATACAACCGCTTCATGTTAGTCTCGTTCTCAGTAAACAAGAATTCCGGGAACACATCGTCAGACTCTTCGGTGGGACCGGGGGCGGGGGCAAACGATAAGTAGCGGATGCCGTAGCGCTCGGTCTTCACCTCAATGGTGTAGTCGTCGACCTGCTTAAGGTAGGGGCGCGACGCCAGCAGCTCTTGGCCCAGGTTCTTGTCGAAATTCCCCCACAGCCACGTGTTCCGCAATACCATGTGAGGCACCAAGTGCAACGGCGCCGGCTTCAGCGAGCGGTTGTAGGCAGTGACACGAAAGAACAATTGTTCAGGGTCATCGTCGCCTTTAGCCATCTCAAACAACACGTCGAAGTATTCGTTTTCGTCGAAAATGCCGGTGTCTTCAAGCTCATACTCGTGCTCGACCCGCGACCGCTCGGCGTTCTTTTCCACCAATTGCTCGTAAGGGAACCGGTTGATGGGGTACTTGTACAAGTACTTCATGTACAGGTGGGACGGGGTGTTGTCGAGGTACCAGTACTTTTCCTTGACGTCCTCGCCGTGGTTGCCCTGGCCATTAGTAAGGCCAAACAACCGTTCCTTCAAGATGTCGTCCTTGCCGTTCCACATCGCGAGCGACAAGTTCATCAACTGGTGCTTGTCCAGCACCCCGGCGAGGCCGTCTTCCCCCCACCGGTAGGCTCTCAGCATCAGCTGGCTGAAGGGGAAGTCGTCCCAGGCGTTGCCGTCGTGGGAGTAGTCCTCGCGCACCGTCGCCCATTGGCGCTCGGCGAGGTAGGGCCCCCACCGCCGGTACACGTAGTTCTTGAGTCTTTCCTCTTCCTTGGTCACCGCCATGCTCCTGGTGGTGTCTGAGAGGGGGTAGTGGCAACGAATTGAGCGCGCTCGGTCTTATATATTCCGACCACTCCAGATCACAACCGCGCAATTGATATGTGCGCCGTGCTACTTCGTTCCGCGGCGGTCGAGGGGGATACAGGGGGTCGTCGGGTGGCCCCGCTGGCTCCGGACGATAGCTGGCGACTGCGGGATTTTTAGCGTCGTCTAAACGCTTTTTAAGTTTACCGTTAGTGTTAAACGAATTGCATCGAGTGATTAGTAGCGCTGCCGTCACCAACACCCCCAATTTGGGGGCAGCTGATATGGGTTAAGAAACTAATCCCCCTGGAGGTGCTCGCTGCGTGGAACTTCCGTCGGTGCAGGCAGTGCCCTGCAATCCCACAAAAGCGAGCATTGTCTAGTGCGAGGTGGGGGGAGAGAGGCCGCAAATAGGGGCATGGAAGCCACAAACTGGACCCTTGGGGGGGATGACAGAAGTTGCTATGAGCATTGAGGAATGACACCCGGAGGCATTGCTCGATTAAAACCGCGAATAACGCTGGCTCCCCGTTGGCAATGCTTATCGCACTACGTCATCGCCGTGAGTAAACGATGAATAATTTCCTGAGGCGGCGGGCGGTGCGGGCTGTAATAGTAGTCAAATGCTACGCTTGGCAAAAGGTGCAATTTGCGCTCGAGCCAAACAAAGTAAGTAATATACGTCGTGGGTCATTAGTATGCTATGTACAGAGGCAGGACTCAGCCAAATTTAGAGTCTAGTCCTTGGGCTTCTTCGCCCCGTATTTCGATCTCAGCGTTTGGCGGTTAGCGACACCGGCCAAATCGTAGGCGCCTCTCACCAAATGGTACTTGACACCGGGGATATCTTGCACTCTGCCACCACGGACAAGGACGATGTTGTGTTCCTGCAAGTTGTGGCCTTCCCCGGGGATCAACGCTGAGATGACGTTGCCGTTGGTCAACCGCACTCTGCAACACTTACGCTGGGCGGAGTTGGGCTTCTTCGGCTTGAGGATCATCACCCGCAACACCACCCCCTTCTTGAACGGGTTGCCGTCGAAATCGGGAGTGCGGGTGTGGTTCTTCTTGGGGGGCATGCCCTGTTTGCCGTACTTGATCTGGTTCAAAGTGGCGAAGCGCTGTTGCATCATCAGCGCCCCCGGAGCGAACCGCGACGCCAACGGGACGTGGTTGCTGATCGACATCATGTACAGAGTGGGCGACACCGTGGACACGAGCGCTCTCGGCGCCCGCATCGCCTGCTTCAACAAGCTGAACATCGTATGGAGAAGTTTTTCACCGCGCGCCTGAAAAGTGGTTGGATAGAGTGTACGCTTCAAACTAAATCTATTGACTAGAGATTGATATTTGATACAAATTTTAATTGGATTTGATTGGGATAATTGATAGGCCACGTAATTCAAATTGACTCATTGAAATCATTACTGGTTGGATTAAATTGGTGGTTTTGGTAGTACTCGCACAATTGGAGCCAGTCTAATCTAATATGTTCTGTACCACAAAACTAGTAAAATCCTAAGTTAGATAAAACAATCACGTATCATCACTAAGTTTACAATTGTTAATAATCAAATCACAAGATTAGGCATGATATAATCATCTTTGAAACTACCTTGGATGGGGTCCCGGTTGCGACGGTCGCGCCAATGAAAACCAGCGAAAAATGATGCTTACCCATCTGCCCCGACCATGTTTAGATCGTTTGCCAGAACCGCGTTGAGAGCGCCCGTCATGCGGGTGCCCACCGTCGCCAGACCGATGATGGCCATCAGAAACTACGGGGCGTTCCCCGAATTGACCCGCGAGGTCGCCACCCAGAGAGTGCTCGAGTTGTTGGAAGGCTACGACAAGGTCGGCACCGACAAGCCCATCACCGAGGAAACCAGCTACACCCAGGACTTGGGGCTCGACTCGTTGGACGTCGTCGAAGTGATGATGGAAGTCGAACACGAATTCAACATCCAGATCCCCGACGACGACGCCGACGCGTTGAAGACGGTGGGCCAGACCATCGGCTACATCATGGCCCAGCCCGACGCTTGCTAAATAAACGTATCCATAATAAATGCATCAGAACTTTTGTACCAACACCTTTTCAAAGAATTCGGCGTAGATCACTATGGTTAAAGATCTCTATGTTATACTAGTATAGAGTCTACCCACAGTGAATCTCTTGATCACGTGACTGAAATCTCGCCCAATGATAAACTGCGACTTTTTTCCCGCTGACGTTAATCACCATGGTTCTGGTAAGTCGAATCACGACGATGTCCGTTTCCAATCCTTGCTAACTTTTAGTACGTTAAGGCTCCTGCCTACAAGATCTTGCCTTTCTTCAAGAACATCAACACCAACACCATCAAGGGTTTCTTGCCCGACGCGGTGCTCTGGGGTGGTGCTGCCGTCGGTGCCATTGCTACCTTCACTGAAGGCTGGCCTTTGTTCCAAAAGACCTTCTACCAGAAGATCCCTTACTTCGGTAAGCACTGGGTCCACAACCCCGACCCCGAAGACATCCCCGTTTAGATTGGGCCCCACGCATGTATTTATAATTAACGTTGCTGAAAATTTGTTCCAGTAGTTGGTGAATTCTTATGGAAAGTCGTATATTGTTTTGAGATTGTTGACTTAAGCCAATTGGCAATGACAATTGATGGTCCAATATGATTTTGCCTGTAGTATTTGGCACCTCTACTAGTCCTTGCACAAAGTGGTTCACTCAGATAATTTGAAGTACAATCATCACAAGAACTTCACATATTAAATTGACAACTGCGATGACAGCTGTTGCTTAATACTTTTCTCGAAAGCAACTGCAATTCAATTTGGTTGTCATCAAGGCATTAGTTCTCTTGAGTCGTCATGAATTGTCGCTAATACCAACCATTGAAAAGTGATAAATCTTTCTGTGATATCGACAAAAGAAGGATAGGAAATCAGTTCTCATGTGCTTCTTTCAACCATTTGATCTTATTGAAGAGTCGTAGTGAAGCGCTCACAAATACTCATGACAAGATAGGCAACTAGGGAAAGAACCGTACGATGAGCCCATTGCAAATGAAATAAAACTTAAAAGCTCAAACTAAGCAAATCTACTCTCGAGACTTAAAAATGACCAATATTAAGGAAGCCCTCCAAGTGGACGTGGACGCTTTTGACACTGAGTTAGCCAGAATCAAACAGGTCTGCGACGACACGAGACAATTGCAGTGGCACGATCCCGACCAGAAAGCCCAGTTTGACAAAAACATTGGTGACCTCTACGAAGCTTTAGTCAGCATCACTCAAGCACTTAAAGACATGTGCCACGTGAAGGTTCAGCTTGAGGCGGTCATGGGCGAAATCATGGGTTTAGTGATGGACCAAATCAACGACCAGATGTGTGCCCTCTACTTCGAACACCCATAAACCAATCGATCGATAGTATTTAGCGCAATGAACATGAATATGGTCCTCTTGATTTGAGTAGTTTCCAATGGTTTCGGGTCCGGGGCCCGGTGATGTATTTGTACTCTATATATCATGACGACTAGGTCTTACGCGCGATTCTAGTCATTTGCGGCAACTTGAACGGCACCTTCAACGTCGCCACCTTGTGGTTGGCCGCTTGCGACTTGGGGACGCCGAACGCCTCGGCCTGGCCCACGGTGGCGCTCTTGATGGTGGCGCCCAACGCCTTGAACAAACTGACGAGGCGCAACGGCTTCATCTGGAGCTCATTGGCCAACGGCGGCAACTCGACGAGGAAGCTGTCGACGTGCATCATGAGGGCAAGCGTGTAGCACAAGAGCTTGTCTTCGTGGTGGGGGTCGATGGTGAACAGCCGGTCCTTCAGCTTGCCAAACGTCAGCGTGCGGGGCACGGTGAACCGCTCCAACACCCCGTCCAAAAGCACCGCCGCCGGCTCGTGGAGCCGCGTCAGAAGCATCTGCTTGTCGCGTACTCGCCGCGAGGCGTACACCCCCAAGAGGAGCGAGATGTAGTACAACAACTGGACCTTGCGGGTGTTGCCCAGCGCCACCGCCGCCGGCAAGTGCTTGGCGAGGTACGCCAGCTTGGAGTGGGGCATCATCGCCAACTGCGCCTCGTGGTCGAGCTCGTCCATGATCGGCTGGACTCGGATCGCCGCCAACTCCGCCTTCAGCAAGATCCCCAGCACCGGGTATACTTCGGACACCAGGGTGGCGTCGGGGTTGCAAGGAGGAGTGGGGCGCGCCTCCACCACCAGCTTCTCCATGTGGTCCTTCGACGGTAACAGCCCCGTGCCTTCGCGCACGGTGTCGACGATGTCCAACTCCATCCCCAGCAACTTGTCGGCGTCGATACGGTTGCGCTCGAGGTTGGCGATGGCCAGCTTCGCCTTCTTGGTCCCGAAGGCCTCGCCCAAGGCGTTCCGCTGGGTGGCGAACCGTTGGCCCGACAGCTTGACGTCGGGCCCGTCGAAGCGGCGCTTCAGGCGCGCCGTCACCAGCGCCTCCACCACGGGGGCGGGGAACACCTCCATCAGCTTCAGCTTGGCGTCGTACACCGCGACGTAGTAGTCGTTGTCGCCGGCGGCGACGTCGCTGCCGTTGTAATCAAGGGTTTCGCCCTCGCCGTGGAGAACATGGCGCTGGCGCTTGTTCACGTAGCCAGTGAAGGGCACCAGCGGCGGCATGGTGATCCCGTTGAAGAACGATGCCACCGCCACCAGCGGCTCGTCGTGGTACTTGGACACAGCAATGTCGGTGGTCTTCAGCATGGGGTGAGATCGCGATGAGCGCGCCCCGATAACGTGCGATGAGGTCCGCCAAGGGAATAGAGAGGAGGCGAAAAGATAAGCAATGACACGAAAGTGTGGGATTAGTAAAGTATTAAATGAATCTAACAACATAGTCTGATGTTTTGGGAAACTAGTTTGATCAGTTTCTCCATCATTTGATGAAATTTCGCCATAACAATTAGTACGATGATTGAAATACTCAGTCAATCACCTGTGAAGAAAAGTACTGTAAGTGTGTAACAAAACAATGAGTTCAGTAGTGTCGGCATTGAACTAATATGCCATTTAAAGCCATTTTTGATACTAATAGAGTGCAATCTTTGAATTTGACAAATTCTACTAAATTCTCGAATTGATCGCCTCGACCTAATCATCGTGTCTCTCCATGTATCCTTTGGCTATTTCATAGCCTAATCCACCACTTAATCTCCACTATACCTCTCGGCGGCCTCGCTTATCGTGGTGCAGTTGGTGTTTCCGTTTCTTCACGTGACCAATGCCGATCGGCTTTACCTATGCTTACCATCCTCTACGGTTCAGAAACCGGGAACGCCCAGGATTACGCTGAATACCTTGCCGTCCGTCTACGTTACTATGGCGTCAAGTCCCACGTGTCCGCCTTTGACGATTTCCCCCTCGAACGACTCATCACTGATACGAAACTCTTGGTGCTCATATGTCTGACTACCGGCCAAGGACTGCTCCCCCGTAACGCCCGCCAGCTATTCCGCTTTTTATTGAGAGACGACTTGCCTCTGGACTTCTTGGACCACATCCAATTCACTCTGTTTGGCCTCGGCGACTCGCTGTATTCCCGCTTCAACTGGGCCATCAGAAAGATCCACAAGCGGTTCCTTCAGCTTGGGGCTCAGGAGTTCCTGCCTCGGTGTGAGGCTGACGAAATGGGAGAGCTTGGTCCCGATGGATTCTACAAAGAGTGGGAGGCAAAGTTGGTCGAAAGACTTGGCAGTAAGCTCATGCGTAATCTCACCTATAATGATACGCAGCCAGTGACACCTGCCACCACGATCGCTGTAGATTCTAATCAATCAATTGATCTTGCTCACCAGCTTGAAAATACAAAGTTGGCAGGAGACCTTTCGTTAACGAGAAGTGAGCTTTCACAAGCAAAAGTGCTTGAAAACACTCGGGCAACAACACCTGATCATTTCCAAGATATTCGTCATGTGGTCCTTGAATCTACCACTCCCATTTCTTACGTTGCAGGCGACACCTGCGCTCTCTACCCAGTCAATGATGACCAATCGGTACAAGACTTCCTCGAGGCTCAACCTCACTGGTTGGCGGTGGCAGATAAGCCGCTTATTTTCAAAGGTGACCCCCCTCAAGCTGATGGTGGCATGATTGATTTGAAAGGTGTCACTCTTCGTCAATTGGTGAAGTATCACCTTGATATATGGTCCATCCCCAAGCGTGCGTTGTTCGCTCACCTTTGGCACTTCGTCGACGGTTCTACTGAGGATGGTGAGCGTGAGCGTGATAAGCTTAAGGAGTTCTCCGAGCTTGAATACCCTGATGAAATTTACGACTACGCCAACCGGCCTCGCCGCCTGATATTGGAAACTGTACAAGAGTTCCTGAACAACATGACCATTCCTCTTGAATACGTGTGGGAGATTTTCCCTAAGATTCGGTCGCGCCAATTCTCCATCGCTCTGGCGCCTAACGGAAACCGTGTTGAGCTTGTGATTGGCGTCGTGGAGTATCGCACAATCCTTAGACGTCTTCGTCGAGGATTATGCACTAAGTGGCTTAAAGATCAAGTCTCTGAAGGCGATACCATTGTCTTCTCATTAGCACAAATGGGACTTCAGTTCAAACTCCCCGACAATCCCGCTCCGCCCTTGATCATGGTAGCTCCTGGTACCGGTATTGCCCCCATGCGAGCATTAACCCAGACTGTGGCTAAGAGTAACCCCAAGCAAGAAATGCATTTATTCTACGGTGTCAGAAATGAAGAGAAAGACTTTTTGTTTTCGAAGGAGTGGAAGCATTTCCAAGAGACAACTAATTTCACTTTACACCCTTGTTTTTCACGCCAAGAAGGCTACAAACCTCGGTACGTCCAGGACGGCTTGTGGCTTAATAAGGAAAAGGTGGCAGAGTTGATTCTCAAAAAGGAAGCCATCTTCTATGTCTGTGGTGCCCTGGGGAATATGCCTAAACAAACGAAGCTCACGATGACGGAAATCATAAAAGAATCAGGGGTTGCTGAAGCTGAAAAGTACGTGAAAGATATGGAGGACAACGGTCGGTACCTTGAGGACGTCTGGTGATTGACGTTCATGTATATACATAATCAAAAGGTAAGTCAAACATGCGAACCTAGTAATGAAAAAATGCAACTATTCGAATAAGTAAAACGAAAAACGAAAAAGGACTGGAGTAATTAACTAGCCCTTTTCATTCAAGAAGTTACCTGTAGTTTTAATTTGAGCTAAAAACTAAAAAAGGGGTCAACCGGGAATTGAACCCGGGATCTCCTCCAATTCCAACGCTGTTAGGCGCTCGAGACTTAACCCGAAGGAGGCATCGTACCACTAGACCATTGACCCACTGTGCCGAAATTCGTAATTCGGTTTATGTTACGTTAGTAGGACTAGGCACATTTTGAATTTTCCCAATTTAGGACATTTTTGGAACTCTTTCAACCTAAACATGAATGGCAACCCCAAAGTACTCTTTTGGTTGCCCCATTTATGTATTCTCATTAAGATTCGCAATAATGTGAGCCGTTTGCGACAAAATTCAATTAATCTATCTTCAATTCATTATAGTACATTATTGGTTATCGACACATTTCACGCTTACTCAAAAAGCGTTGTAGTTGACATAAAGTGTTATCTTTTCGACATCCCACAGCATTTTCATCTGCTGGAATTGGTGACGAGTGTGGCGGCCGCCGCTTTCGTCTTCTTCCTGCTCACTCAGATCCTTAATCTTTTTAACAACAGGAGGGGCAGTTTTGATCTCAAATTCAATTACATTCAACCCGTGAGCCAACTTGAATCCATAGTTTAAACCAAGTAAGTTGTTGTGAACCTTCTCAGCATTGGTGTTGGGGATTTCGTCTTCATTCACCTTAAGAGTACACTGGAAATCCTCATCGCTAGTCAGGTTCTGGTACCCATTGCCAGCATCCAAGTCTCTCCGTTTGAGACTGTACAAGTACTGATGAAGCAGCGCTTGTACTTGTACCAGGGGTTTGGCCCCGGGGGGTAAATTGATCACGTACAGCTGCACAGCGTAGCCAGTAGGTTTGAATTTGTAGTCAAACAACAGTTGCGTCACACCAAACCGGTGAGAGGGGAAAAGGTGTCGAGCAGGGTTCAGCTGACCGAAATGAGGCTTCGTATTGGCAACATTGGCGGCCGTAGCGGCAGCAGTACCGAACAAGAATCCTTGGATAACACATTGGTCCGCCGGAAGATTAGCAGCGGTTTTACCCATGTTATTCGCCAACAGTTTATCGGTAACCACGTCCACCACCGGTTTGGCTTCTTCAGCTTTCACCGCCTCCTCGATTGTGTGAGCGGGAGCTTGCAGAGCGGCAATTTGGTCCTGTTCCCGTTGGATTCTGGCGCGTTGTCTTGCCTGCAGTTGCTTTTCCAACCGGTCCTTGATGACATCATACTGCCCGTTAAAGTATTCCAACAATTGTTCAGCGTCTTGGTAAATGGTCAGCTCCGGGTCGTTATAAAGTTGAGCATTGGTGAAAATGGAACGAGCTTCTTTAGCGAAACGCGCCAAGTTGTCGAGCAAGGAGTGCTTGGGGCTGAAGAATTTGCGGGCCTCAAGTTTGCTGATGACGGTGCGGAACGAAGTGGGATGAGAGACGAACTGAGTATAGTCTGGATAGATTTCGAGATCAACATCGTCCAAGAACGGACCACTGAGTATACCGTCCTCACCAAAGCTGTGATCGCGCACCTCTTCCATGAGGGCGATACAAACCTTCGGCAACAGGCCGAACGTGATATCTTCTTCCTCGGTGCGTTTAGTGTTCAACTTGAGCTTGAGCTTGGGACTGGGAGGGTTTTTCACGAATTCAACCAACTTTTCTGCCCCGGTGATGATCCACAGCTCCGGTTCATTGTATTGTTGCGCGTTCAGAAGCATAAGCTCGAAGTCGTCGACAAACTCGTCTTTAGACGCGTACGCGTTGCTTTTAACCTTTTTGGTGATCTCGGAAAGTGATATCGGCTCGTCAATGATCTCGTAGTAATCGGGGAACTGTTTTTTGGGTACGAGGCGGAGGAAAGGGTCTGCCCACCGCGTCTTGGTTTCTTCATCCTCAAGCAGCTCCACTTCCTTGAGCAAGTCAAGCAACTGCGACTTGAGGTCGTCAGTCTTCGCCAGCTTGGCTTCTCCGCCGGCTTGCAGCCCGGCTTTCCGTTTGATAGGCATGGCTCCGGTGAGGTGAAAATAGTGCGAACAATACGCTGTGCGGCTGGTCAACAACGACGGTGGTAGAGACTGAGTAAAACGTACAAGATTTATGTGATGGAATTCAAGTAGTGTTTTTTAGCGATGTTGCTTGTAGTAATTCACTCAACATGTAATATAATTCTGTTTCAAATTTTAAGAGATTCGAACGTTTAGTTTCAATAATTGGAGAAATCCTTGATAAATGGAGTATCAAGTGCAAACCAATAATACGAATCATTGAACAAACCATCAACAAGAGTTCATACAATTGGATAAAAACCGAAAGTACGAAAAGCCTTTCATTTAGTGTCATCGCGACGAAATTACTCAAAGCTCTTTACTAGGGTCTAACATGCCACCTGCATACAGACATCATCGTCCTTCATCGTCGGCGCCAAAGACGTCAACGCCGCCATCTCCGTCCATGCGTAGCTACTACGACGTGCTCGGCGTGTCTGCCCAAGCCACCAGCGACGAGATCAAAGAGGCGTACAAGAATAAACTCTTTGCTGCCCATCCCGACAAGTCATCGCAATCTTCAGACAACTCCGAGGTCACCACCCTCAAACAAGCCTACGCCATTCTCCGCGACGCTGTGTCGAGAAAACAATACGACGCCGAGTTCAAACATGATCTTAAAGTGAAAGGTTTCGATGTCACTGCCGACGGCTTGGACGTGTACCTGCTTGAAGACTTCACCGAGGACGAAGTTGATGGAGAGTACGTGTGGTTTCTTGACTGTCCTCGGTGCACTGGTCACCGCAGTATGTCGTTGACTGAGACCGATTTGGATGAGTGTGGCACTGCTGATGGCAGTGGCGGGTTCATGATTGTTGTCCAGTGTTCAACGTGCTCGTTATGGATCAAAGTAACTTATGCGGTGGCTGACGACTGAATTGGCAGTAACCAACGACTTTCTTGATGGGGAAAGTCGTTTCCAGGGTTCGAAGCGTGATTGTGGTGCTCAAAATATGTCATCGGGCAGGGTGGCGATGTGGTGTACCGAATGGGAACGTTCGATTGCCGTTCTCGGGTCATCACCCACAAAGTCACGATCGGGGTGGAAAAATAGTCGTTTTCGGTTCGTCAACTGACAAATCGAAAAAGAAAGCTTTCCGACAGCTTTGCCTCACACGGGTATTGTCTCTGCATTCCCCAGCAGCATATAGTTGAGATCGTTTGTGGCCTAAAGCTTACCGCGCATATTTGGTTCTGGCTATGGTGACTTGCCGCCTCAGGGTTGCGAACCAACTGTCTCAAATAGTTCTCTCGGATCTACCGATCGAGTCATCGATGAGGGTAATCGGCTCTCCGGATAAATCAGCTTCCGAAAAAGCATCGCCATTAGTGAAGAGTCGTTTGCTCGACGCGATATCACCTCTAGTTAACCATCTGTAAGCCATATCGTTTTCATGTATATAAGCAAGCGAACAACAACAAATAACTATGCTAGTTTACAAAAACTTGAGTTCGCAAAAAGAACAAGGTTCCAAAGTTGGGCGACAGTGTCAACGTGGGGTCGAAAGGTGGCGGAGCATCGGCTCTCGGCTCTGGGCACAAAGATCGAAGAGCTTCTGGTGTATCTTTCCGTAAACGGGTGCGAGTTTGTCGCGTTGGGAAACACGCTCAAAATTAAACTTTCGTCCGAGGGTTGGATGGTGCAGGGGTACCTGCGTCGTCTAAAGCCACCAGGGGAATGGTCAATCTAGGGGTACGGCGGCGCTTAGGCTACGCCGACACTGATTACGAGCAGCCTGAACCCTTGCCCATTGTGTACCCCCGCTATTAAGGGTTGGTTTACCCTGAAAATGGGCTTAGCACGTCTCGTCGCCACCTAGCACCCCCAGATCATTTTGCCGCATTCGGCGACCCGCCTCACAAATCGAGGTGGTGTCCTTGGCGCACCCTGGCAGATGAGGATTGCGCCC
Source organism: Diutina sp. Y7414 (assembly GCA_037042415.1). Taxonomy (NCBI): domain Eukaryota; kingdom Fungi; phylum Ascomycota; class Pichiomycetes; order Serinales; family Debaryomycetaceae; genus Diutina; species Diutina sp. Y7414. Next base: position 40,520 of record JAXQKI010000055.1, read on the forward strand.
AGCCAAGAACAGTAACTACAAGTACCAGAGTAATGGAGAGTGAAATATACATGAGACTTCTCTTTCTGAAGGTGTTGGCTTACTGTTCCAACCTCTAAATACTGCTTTTCCCCGTAATTCTCGCGTTGTATCTCGTAGTCAAGTAGAGTGTGTTGTGCTTTGCTCACTAGGTTTGTGCGACTTAGCTAGGGGCGACGCGACGTATAAAATAATATTTTCTGTGTGGCGGCAGAACGTCTCGGTTATACCTTGTACGTTACCGTACGATGGACGCTATAAGTACCCGGTAAACATCCTCCTTTACCTGACAACCATCGCTCCCATGAAGTACTCCATCGCCGCCACCGCCTTGTTCACCACCATCGTCACCGCCGACCAGCTCGGCGACGAACTCGCCCAGCTCCCGGAAGGGTTGGTGCTTTCGACCTCGCCTCAGGGTCCCGACGCCACCAAGTACTCGCAACTCAACTACGCCGGCCAGACCGTGTGGATGTTGACCAACGAACAGGACTTGACCCAATACACCGACTTCCTCTTCAACGCCGGTGCCGCCGCCGGTCTCGCCGCTGGTGCCCCCACCGACCTTGGCCAGGCCGCTGACGCCGGTGCCATCGCCACTGCCGACGCTGCCAACGCCCCCGTCTCTACCGACGCCGGTGTCGGCACCACCGACAAGACTGCTCCCCCCGCCAACACTGACAATGGGGTCGGCACCACCGACAAGACGGCTCCCCCCGCCAACACCGACAACGGCGTTGGTACTACTGACAAGTCGCCGCCTCCTGCCAACACTGACAACGGTGTGGGCACAACTGACCACCCTCCTCCCGCCGTCGTCACCTCGACCTCTCACACCACCGAAACCGTGTGTACTCACGTCACTTGCCAACAAGAACAACAACAACAGCCTCCCGTGATTGGCGAACAAGAAGGCCCCGGCCCTAACGGTTCTTCGCCTGGCGTCCAACAATGGGAAGGTGCTGGTTCGATCACCGGCGTTGCCTTTGGCGCCGTCGCTGCCGCCGCCGTGTTGATGTTGTAAGTAGGCTTATACCCTCGTCGAAGCCAACGAGCTGGGACCCAGTCTCGTTCTCTCGACAACATAACCAAAAGATATCCGTTTATTTCATGCCGGCATTGAATGCCCCTGTTTTGGTACATAATAATTGAATACATGAAGCTCTAGAGATTAGTGGTCGCGGTAATCAATTGTCTGATCGGCTATAATTAAACAAGGACCCTGTCAGGGGAGAGGCGCAGGGGACATAGACCCTGACTCACATACGCAAACATTTCGTTCAACTTCCTAAAAACTAAATTTACCAATTTACCGACCTAATTACAACTGATGAAAATTAGTAGATTCCTTTTAATGGTAAAAAAGCGACAAGTTCTCCGTTCATGATGTGTATTCTATGTACAAGTTATTTTAGCGACCTCTGAACATGCGGTAGATGTCCTTCTTCCCCTCCTGGATGTTGGCCCACTTTTTGGTGGGGGCCTTATTAAGCTCGGCGCGGTAGTTCACCTTAGGGGGGGCGTCGACACAAGTGGTGATCGACGCCCGGATCGGCGACTCGGGAGTGATGATTTCGTAGAGACCGGGAAGCTTATCCGCGGCCTTACGAAGCGCTTCCCGCGCCATCTGGTCGTGGATGTTGCCTCTAAGTTCAAAGAGCACCTTCCCCGTGGTGATACGGGCGGCCCAGTGGTCAAACGCACCTTTACCTTTACCCATTCTCGTCTGGTTACCCTTGACACACACAGCGGTGTTACACACGAACCGGGTCATGAGCTTAGCTCCCGAACCTTTGATCTCACGTTTGAGCACTTTGTCGGCGGCAAGAAGCTGGTTGGCCGACATTCTCATGCCGTTGGTCTTGAGACGCAACCCGTACTGACCGTAGACCAACAGGTTGCCTCTCAACGAGCCCCCGGTACGCACGGGGACCCGTCCCTTCATCGCCTTCCGCACCCGCTTGAACCGAGGGGCGTACTCGTACTTGAACCGAGCGAAAAGCGGCGACGCCACCTGGAAGTTGGTGACGCCAGTGAAGCGGGACATCCCACTGGTGATGGTGGAGCCAAGCCCCTTGCTGAAAAGACCAAACATTGGCGTCTAGGGCTCAGTTGATGGGTCAAAGAATTTTCAGTCGCACCCACGTGACCGCGAGCGTCTGGACCAAAAAGCTACGAAATCCACACCCTTATCTTTAGACCATTGTTGACAAGGGGGCGACAATACCCCATTTACGTGGAGATCTCTATTGATAAGTAGATCCTTCCACCAATACTAAATAGGTATAGCGCCTGACATATATTCTCATCATCATTATCATATGAGTCGACGCACATGATTAATCCGGTCTAGCTCGGCACCGGAGTTTGGCGAACTCCGACGTCAGCCCACCGCCGATAAACAATGGCCGCTTTAACTTTCCCTCCCATTACACTTCCCCAAAATTCGGGGTGACACCACCCTCACCACGTGAAACTCGTATTCAATAAGATTTCCCCATGTGATCGCGAGCCTCCATAGAAAAAGTATTGCCAGCATATATGTCTCACCTCCCAACAATTGACGGCGACGACATTCGGCTAATGTTGTCATGACCACGGCTCCCTCACACTGTGTAAACTGTTCCAAAAAATGAGCCACTAGCTTGGGTCGCTCGTCGCCTTGTCGCTGGTCAGCGTCGGTGTCGTCATTATACCGTCCACAAAACCCCACAGGCTCCGCCCTTTGGCGCCGATGTAAAGTGTCATCCCCGCATTATGCGATATTCGGAAGTTACCTCGGGGGATCAACGCCAGCCGCCCCTCCCTCGCTTCCCCACTACCACCTGTCGCCACTGGCATGTGCTCGCGTCTCGCCGCATATATGGCCGCAGTCGCCGTAAACAAGTTTTCGTCTCTTAATCGTCACCATGAGCACCATCACCTTATCGCGCATCGCCGATAAGCACCCGGACCGGTTCCGGATCAAGTACGACGACGCCGTCAAGGTGCTCGGCCCCAATGCCAAGGTCCCCGAAAACAACAGCTTGCCCACCCTCAGATCGTCGCTGAAGCTCGCCTGTATTGGCACGGGATTCAGTGGGATCTCGCTTGCCCTTACCCTCCAAAATGATATGGGTCTCGACGACTACGTCCTTATTGATCGTCACAAGGAGATCGGCGGCACCTGGCACGCCAACGTCTACCCAGGGGTGTCGCTGGACGTGCCTCTGTTGCACTACCTGATCTCCAACTACTTGGTCACCAACTGGCTGGTGGCTCAGGCGCCTCAAGGCGAGACCCAGGAGTACCTCTTAGAAGTGGTCAACTCCAACGACATCCGCCGCCACTGCTTGTTGGGCTACTTCGTGACCAAGGCGGAGTGGAACGAGGACCACTGGGACATCTACTTGCGCAACATGGACCTGGGCCAGCTCACCATCCACCTGGCAAAGATCTTGGTCAACGGTGCTGGCGGCTTGGTGTACCCTAACGAGTACAACCCCCCTGGTCTTGACAATTTTAAGGGCGACTATATCCACTCGGCCGTGTACAACTGGGACGTCCCCATTGAAGGCCGCAACGTCATTGTCGTTGGTAACGGGTGTCTGGCGGTACAATTGGTACCCAAAGTGCTTCAGGATATGAACCCTAAGACCCTCACTCAAGTGGTCCGGCTGGAACACTGGATCATGCCGCCAGTGCCCCACCAGCTCCACAAGTTGTACACGAGAATGAGCAAGTTCGGCTACTTTGGCCTCTGGTTGGTCCGCAACTTCGTCGCCATCTTATCCGACTTGCGCTTCCCCATGTTCAAGGGTAACAGCTGGCTCTCCCGCAAGATCAGAGAGTTCACTTACAAGAAGACGCACACTTATATGGTGAACACCTGCCCTAAGAAATACCAGGACATCTTGATCCCTAACTTCAAGGTGGGGTGCAAGCGTCTTATCTACGACCGCGGCTACCTCCAGGCCCTCCACGACCCGCGTGTCGACGTGAAGAAGTCCACTATCGCTCAGGTTAAAGAACACCTGGTGGTGCTTGCCGACGGCACTGAGCTTCCTGCCGACGTCATCATCGCTTGTACTGGTTACAACATCGGCAAGAACCTCAAACAAATCGATGTCATCGGCGAAAATGGCGTCCACGTCAATGATCTTTGGGACAAGGAAGGTGTCAGTGCTTACGAAACGATGATGGTGAAGCACTGCCCTAACTACTTCATGCTTGTCGGTCCCAATGCCGGTACGGGTCACTTCTCTGTCACCACTGCCATTGAGAATGCCTGCATTTTCGTGAAAAAGATGTCTAAGCCCATCCTTGAAGACGGTGTCAACATCCGTGTCAAGCCCGAAAAGCACGACGAATGGCAGGAAACGGTGCAAAGCGAATTAAAGAAGTGCGTGTTCGGCAACGTTGAGTTCGGTGGGTGCAAATCGTGGTACACTAAGGATGGACACAATCTGACAGCGTACCCCTGGTCCCAATACGAGTTCTACAAGCGCATGTGCAACCCAAAGATGGAGGACATGATCATCGAGAAGGACTGCGAACTCTGTGGGAAGCCCAAGTTGGATTAAACAAAGGCAGCAGAAAACATAGAAAGGATACTTAGATTTGGTGTTTAGAAATACTATGTACAGATTTTTAACGAATGGTGACGCCAAACTCGTTCACCAATTGTTGTTCGACGTTGTGGTGGATCTGGTTGATCTCTTCGTTGGTCAAGTTACGGTCCATCAGCTGGTAGTTAACGCGGTAGCATTGCGAGTGCTTGCCGGTCTTAGGGTGGACAAATTCGTCGACCAATTGCACCGACTCGACAAGGTCAGAGCCGTGCAGTCTAACCACCTCCATGACGTCGTTTTCGTGCACGTCTTGCGATAACCAGAACGACACATCACGCTTGATACCAGGGTGCTTTGAGTAAGGGACAAACGTCAGGATCTTGCCTCTTTGGAATTGCTTAGCGAAACGTTCATCCAACGACCAGAACAAACGGATATCGGGGATGCCAAACAACAACATAGCGATACGGTCCAAGCCAATGCCAAACGCCCACCCGATCTGGTCGTCAGGCAAGCCCAGGTTGGTCAACACTTGTTGCTGGACAAGCCCCATACCGCAGCATTCGAGCCACTCGCCCTTCCACCACACTTCGATCTCGTACGACGGCGCCGTCCACGGGAAGTAGGCTTCAATCCACCGCACGCGGAGCGGCTCGTTGAGGTACGGCTCAGTAGAACCCGCCAACTTAGCCAGTTCTCTCGCCCGCTCAAACACTTGGTTCACCAAGTATTCCATGGTTCTTTTAAGGTGGGCCGTTAAAAGCGTCACTTCTTCGTCAGTCATGTGCAGTTGCTTCGGGTTGGTTTCAGGGTTCCATGCGGGGTCTTCGACAATGATGTTCGTCTTGGGGATCTCCTCAATGTCGCGGCGGAGCTTGTCCAAGTCGTTGCGCGACCATAACCGCGCTCCTTCCATTTGGTGGAAAGCCGGGTAGTGGGTGCGGTCAATCTCGTCTCGACGGTATACGTCAGCAGTGATGAAGTAGCCAGGGGTCTTGCACGAGGTGAAACACTCCGCTTCGTGCGCTGAGGTGTGAGTACGCAACAAGTGGTTGGCATTGAGGTAGTAAGTGTCCAGCTTCGACCGCCCCGGGTGGTCTTCAGGGAACCCTAACACGTCGAAGTTCTCGTACTTGGTGACCACAGGCTTGAACTGGTCGTACATCGTGTACCCCATCCCCTTGAAGTTTTCTTGAATCAAGTCATTGAGGATACCAATGGGGTGGTTGGGATTGCGATGGAGTTGGCGCTGGGTAAGCAGCAAAATGTAGTCAGGGACGTTGGTCCACTCGTCGGTGGGGTACTTCTTGCCGTCGAGCTCGATCACGGCCGGGTAGGTGACTTTCCACCGGCGCGGGATCACCGCCAATGCTCGTTTAAACATAGCGTAGTCGATAACTTTTTTCAGCGCTATCTATAACCACCGCGGGCTCAAAATCATTCCACAACCTCAGACCTCGAGTTGAATTACGATAACGAAAACCTACTTCCAAAATTTGAATATCAATATGTTATTAATTAGCTCAAAAAGTATCTAACTCTTCGATGAATTTCTCCTTAGTCACGGCCGGAGGATTGAATTGGCGAATATCTGATTTCGTGACTACTCTCCCCAGCTTTTTACTGATCTTTTTCGGATTGAACAGCTCAAGTTCATCTTCGGTAATCCCATAGTTTGTCATGAGTGTACGCAATAACTCAACCATCACCAAGTACTTGTTCATCGTTTCCTCAGTCACTTCTTCATCGTCCTGAGCTTCGTTTAATGCGTCTTGGCCGGGACCAGTAAGCTCGTCTTCAATCAGTTTCACCACCATCAACACCTCCGCTGCCGTACTGAAGGTCATATCAATCAAGTTGCGAGCGATCGTGTCCACTAATGTGTCGTCATCAAGCATCCGAGTCACGGCGTCGAAGAGCTTGCGTGTTAGGCGATTATGAATCTGCTTCGATCCCGTCAGCACTGCTGCCGTCGCCAACGCCAACTGCTGATGGACATAGCCAATGTAGTTTGCAGTGGGGCCGGCATAATCAAATCCCTGGCGAAGACCATCTTCAAAGTCAATTAACGATGAATGTTTAGCCACGGCCAAGGCAAACCCGCGAGAGGCGATGCTGCGGAACTCAGGGTCATGGTGAGCCATCAACGCAATACTGGGTCCAATACACCGCGATGGGAGAGTGAGCCCTTGTTCCATCACCGCATACACGAATCGCGCACAGGCGGCCAGGCTATACATCATTGACCGAACGTGGTCAAAGTACTCATCGACGACCATGGGAGCAATCTCCACTGACTTGTGGTCAAGAGCAAACAGAGGTGTCTTCTCATCAATTGAACCACCAATAACTAAAAGCAACTTCGAGGTGATGGTGACCACTAACGCAGGGTTCTCAAAACACTGCTTGATCACCAGTTTAATGCGAGAATTCTTGAACAACAGTGGGTGGGTAGAGCACACCTCCAAAAGCCCGTTCACTGCTGCATCTTTGACTTCATCATTATCTGAGTTCGAAATGACGGCCATAAACAACCGACAAATGAAACTTACCACCAGTTCCAGCTGAGGCGCTTGGGGGACCGCTACCTCTCGAAGACTTTCCCAATCACCATAGTGAATAAAAAGACCAAGTAAGCGACAAAGCTTGGCCAACTTTTGCGGGTTCGAGGGGTCACGAGTCAATTGATTGACTTGAGATATCGTAGACTTGACAAAACGACCCAAATGACTTTTCTTATCGCGACGAGCAAGGAGGACAAGTGCCGGCACTGCCTCTTCAAGCTGAGTCACCAGAAATTGGCCCAATCCAGTGATGAGTTTCTCGTAGAATACCTTCGCTGTTTCAGGACGAAGGGTGGTGGTGGTCAATGAGCGTCTGAGAATTCGAAGCGCAGCCAACAGCGTACCTAAAATCAGTTGCAATACGCTGAGTTGGTCCTGGCCAAGAGAACGCACCTCAGAAATGAGCACAAGACTAGCAAGAGGCTCCTCAGATTGCTCGCGCTCAGCCTGCTCCACGATTGCCTGCACCATTTCTTCCTGTGGAGGGAACAACTTAAAGTATGCCACCACCAAATGTTCCACGTCCATCGGCGCTGGTAGTTTCACCAATGATATCATGATGTCCCCATTGAGTTTTAACGATACCACCTGGCCGGTTTTCTCCCGGAAGCCGACATCTTCATCATTGACAGCATGTTGCAAAAGCTTATAGACCAATAACGTTTGAAGTTGGGGTGCTGTCTGGTCCCAAAGATCAACAATAACCTTGAGAGTACGCTTTTTGACTAGGGCACTATCATCATCCAAGAACTGAGCCAACACTTTGGCAAAATCGTCAAACTTAGCTCCAAGCTGGAGAAGTTTAGACACAAGATCAAGCAAAGCGTCTCTCATCGTGACAGCCGCATCTTTATAGCCCGGGAACGCTGCCAGAACCGCGGAAACAAGGTGACGATCATGTTCAAGAAGTTGCGTGAGCGTTCTCACCGCTTTTGCCTGAAGCCTAGCCCCTGGGGTATGAATCAAGATCGACGACGCCTCGACGTAAACTCCCTGGAGACGAGTAACCCACACCCGCTGCCAAGTTGACTTCGCCGAATACTCATCAAGTCGCTTGATTGACAGTTCAGCTTCTTCATGGTATTGATACACGTCGGCGTATCGCGGGTTCAGCTTACCAAACTCTCTAAGATAGCCTCTTAAACCATTAACTGAGGGTTCTATAGCATCGAGACGACCAACATTCAGATGAGTCTCTGCCCATTTGAGGCAAAACTTACCCAAAATGTCGATCTCTTCCGATCCCACCACCATGGTGCCAATATGAGTGATAACCAGCGCCACCATTTGTTCCGCTCCTGGCCATTCGGGAAGGTCAAGGAGAACTAGTAAGTCATCCATAAAGTGAGTCATCGATGGTAGTTGACTACAAACAAATGCTCCGAGCTCAGCGATGTTGCTTGAGGTTTGAATCATCATCACAAATAACGCTGTGGTCAACAGAACGGTACCCCCACGAGCCAACTTTAGTTTGCCACCAATGTCAGCCCGTTTGGCAACCATTTCAAGGATGAACTCGCGTTGGTCTTCAAATTTATGGAATAAATTCACCAAAAGCAGAGTAGCAGCATGACGAAGCCCTTCATGAGTAAAATCGCCAAAGATCACGTCAAAGCAAAAGTACTCAAGAGTGACGGCATTTTCGGACTGCGATGGCACTTCGAGTAAAAGCTTAGCCAGCGTCTCATAGTCCCCAGAATCATAGATCCCGGTTTTGATGACTGACATCACCGCCTCGTACCACTTGTCGACATGCAACACGACTTTATCCAAGTTATTCAGCAATACAGTGGTAATGACTTGAGCCGCGGCGGCGACGTTTTCCCAATCAGTAGTTTCATTAATTATGGTCTCACAATTTTTGAGAATGCGTTGAAGGTCAGCAAGATCAAACTCTTGCAATGCAATGTGGCGATTGAGCTTTTGTAGGTATTCGATTGAGTCATCACCATCTCTGATTCTGAAGGGTTTCTTCGGCGAAGGGATGATGTCCAGCTTGCGAGGACGTTTTGAAGGCGGTGGCGTGGGGTAAGCAGTAGTACGCTTTTTGGATTCGGAATGAAATTGGTTGATGTCAAGGGGGGCCCCAAATGGTATTGGCTTTGCTTCGACAAGATTAAGTTCTGGAGCCTTCGTGTGCTTCATCAAGTATGCTAAAAATGGTGACACTTCCTGGTTCGAGTTACCAGAAGTAATCTTCTCAACCGTCACTTCATTTGGAAGATCAACGGTGTTAATTTCATCCAACATTTCTTGCCATATATCGCCAAATTCCTTCTGGTTCTCACTAAGCTGTCTGATGCACAGAGGGTCCACCAAAACCTCCAGAAGACCCGGCTTCGCCCATAATTCTCGTGGTTCAAGAAAGTCAACGATATTCTCGCTTGGGATAAGCCGGGTTTGGGGTATTTCCGGTAATAGTCGTTTGAGCTCAGCTATGACCATCGTTAGTACGCGGTAAGACGCGTCGCACTGATCACTGTAAGCTATGCGAGACCTTCGAGTCCCGCTCGTAGCAATTGCACAGTTTATGATCTGTGCAGGCAAAAACTACATCCACAGTAAGTCGAAGGCAACAATAACAGATAAATGCAGACGAATTAAATAGCAGTTGCTGTTTACTGCGTTGTATGATATTGTAAACTATGAATGACAAATGTAGAAAGACTATATACAATGTGGGATTATTTGCCAATGCAGAAGCTGGAGAACACCACCCCCAAGATCTCCTCGACACCGATGGCCTCACCAGTAATCTTACCAATACCCTCGACACTTTGTCGAAGCAGTTCAGTTGCGAGCACCACGTCCTCGTCGTCTTTGAACTGAGAGAATTGATCAAAACCGTAGAGAACATCGTGAACAAGAAGATTTTGAGCCCTCTCAGAGATCACCACTGGGTCCGCTGTTTCACTCATCGTGATATCTTTGAAGTGTTTCACAAGAGTGTTGGAAAGAGCATCCATACCGTCACCTTCAGTGCAACTGACAACGTGGATTTGACTAGTGGGGACATTTAATGCTTGCGCCAAAGCTTCAATACGTTCGAGGCGTTCCTCAGTGGTATCGATAAGGTCGACTTTATTGGCCACCACCATAATCCGTTTCCCCGCTTCTTTCAATTCTTGTAAATGAGTGGTCAACTCACTAAGTTCACTAATTTCTTCAGTGATGGGGAGCACCACCACCACCAAGTCGCCCGCCTGCGACGACGTTTTGGCACGACTTATACCTTGTTGCTCGATGCTATCAGCCAGTGAAAGCTCTCGAATGCCCGCGGTATCGCCCACCACTACTTTATACCCCTCAATGTCCAACGGTACTCTGACTAAGTCACGTGTAGTACCGGCAATGTCACTGACGATGGCAGCTTCACTATTGGATAACAGGTTAAGCAACGACAGCTTACCGGCGTTGGGAGGACCAAGCAACACCACGTTGATACCGGTGAGAAGAAGGCGCGAACCTTCAACTTTACGTAAATACTGTTGAATTTCATGGCGAAGTTTGGAGATGTTTTCATCAACTTGAGCAAATAGACCCGCGACTTCATCGAGATCCTGCTCTTCCCCGAAGTCAATCACGGTGGTGAGCAAAGCGATTTGCTCGAGAATATCCTGACGCCAACGAGTGAAAAGAGCGCGGGTATCACCCCTCATATTGGCGACTGCTGCTTTCCGTTGGGTCTCGGTCTCGGCATCAATCATCTCTCGAACCCCTTCAATCTCGGTAAGATCGAAACGACCGTTTAAGAACGCTCTCTGAGAGAACTCACCGTTCTGAGCGTAGCGGATGATGCGGTCTTCCGCAGGGTTGTGGAGGCGCTCTATCGCTTTGAGCACCAGGGAAATGATGGCGGTACCACCATGGACGTGAAGCTCAAGCAGATCTTCGCCAGTGTAACTGTTAGGACCCTGGAAGTAGAGGGCAAGCGCCTCGTCAAGCATCTGGTGGTTGTGGTCATAGAGGCGACGGAGCGACAGCACGCGGGGAGTTGGTGGTTGCTTCGCCTTAGTAAGCTGGGAGTAAATGTATTTCAGCTGGGGACCCAGCACTCGGATGACGCCGATGGCAGCCCGTCCAAGCTTGGTGCCCAAGGCATAGATGGTGGACATGCGCGATGAGACCGATCACCGCGGGTATCGGCGGGCCTCTATTACCGATCGACTGTACGGGAACTTTTGCCCAAAATTACCCAATTTTTCTTTGGGTGTTTGGGCTTGGCAACGCCCACTTTGGACGTGGTCGCTAACCTCAGGCGACACTAAGGCAATTGCTTGCTTTTTGAGGTTATATAGTCGCTTTGACGCGTAGTGGTGCTGGTAGGTAATGGTATACTGAGAGGGGAGACAGGACAACCAGATAGATTTCAAGACCAAACGAAATAGGAATGTTGAGGTGGAGTATTGGCGCGTATCCCTGGTGCATGTACGAGTAGGTTAACCTTAACAGCTCCGATTACTCGAGATACAGTTTAGTGAGGGCAGCAGGGGTACGCCTTGAAGTTTTGGCAGAGTAAACACCGCCTGCATTTGTGCTATTACACGCTTCGAAACAAGAGGGCTCTATACTGAGAAGCCAGAGTAAGCAATTGAGAGGATGCCTTGGTATCATGTCAGTTCTTTTGTCTACCAGCAATAATGGGCAAATCTATGTTCTTTTTATAGTTGATAGACTTTTGTAATTATCAATTATTGTTTTACCGTGTCACTCCAATCAAATCATATGTCTCAGGTCTATCTTTATTGTGCTTACCTCTTACTCTCGCTCCTTGGTAGTCATCGCACTCGTGCTGCAAAGGACCGATCCCTCACTGAAACCCCACAATGATCCGCCGGCTCCTCTCAACACTGGCAGTTTTAGCCCACGAAAACCCACTTGGGCTTCCCAAAATGGGACGAGGTCCAGCTTCTCAAGGATTACCGATCAAGCAGAGAATCCCCAACGTCAAAAACGTGGTGCTTGTTTCCCTGGCCAAAGGCGGGGTGGGTAAGCTGACGGTGGCTGCCAATCTCGCTCTTGGGTTCCATAAGCTCGGCAAGTCTACTGGTATTCTTGATGCTGATATCTTTGGACCACTGGTACCGAAAATGTTCTCCTTAAACGGGGAGCCCCGTCTTCTGGCTCAGGGTAAGCTTTTACCCATGGCCAATTACGGGGTGGAAACGATGCTGATGGGGTATATGGTACCTCCAGAGAAGGCAGTGGTGTGGAGAGGGCTCATGGTGATGAAAGCGATGCAACAGCTTTTGTTCGACGTGGCGTGGTCGCCATTGGACTACCTCGTCATCGATATGCCTCCCGGCACCGGTGACACTCAGCTTACCATTTCCCAACAAATCGAGGTGGCCGGAGCGGTGATCGTGACTACTCCTCAAGACATTGCCCTCATTGATGCCGTCAAGGGCATTGAAATGTTCCGCAAAGTCGATATTCCCATCTTGGGGCTTGTGGAGAACATGAGCTATTTTGAGTGCCCCAACTGTCACCACCACTCGCATGTATTCGGCACTGATGGGGCTCGTCGTCGTGCTCAAGACTACGGCATCGACGTGCTTGGACTGGTGCCGTTGACGGAAGAGATTTGCGTCCAGGCTGACGCCGGTAAGCCGGTGGTGGTGCTGAACCCGGAATTGGGCCAAGTCTACGTGGACATCGCCGCCAGTGTGGTGGCTCGAGTCGAGGGAAAATAAGGGATTAAAGAATGCATTATTAATGGCTGTACTTTTGCAGCAACTTCATGAAATTTTCGTAACTCATCAGGGGGTTGTCGTCGTCGGCGTTGATGGTGCAGAGCTCAAACAGCCACTGGCGCACCGCTGGCTGCTTCTTCTTCGGCGGCAATTGGATCTTAAGCCGAGACATTGGTGCCACGCGGGCGGTGTGCTTCTTCAGGGAGATGGCGTAGAGAGCTTCGCGCTGGGCGTCGATCTTCTGCTGCTGGCGAGGCGTCAACGGCTTCTTCTCAGTTTTGGTGGTGGTGGTGGTGATGTCTGTGGGAGGCTTACGCCGTTGGACCTTCTTCGGCAGCAGCTTAATCAGCGGCGGGCTGTGGTGGGGGCGAGACTGAATTGTCTTTGGTTCTGAGGTGATAGTAGTCTCAGTTTTGGCCGGCGTAAGGGTCTCTGCTGTCGATTGCTCAAGCCATTTGGTTTTGGGCTCGGCAATGGGCCGGTTATAGATGGCATCAAATAAACGCAGCGGTTTAGGTTGAAGCACCGGCTGTTTCGGGGGTGGGAGGGCAAGGCCTCCTCCCAGCAGTCGCAGCAGCAGCAGCAGCCGGTTATCATGCTGGACGGAGAACACGGGACTCACGTCCAGTGCTGGGGTGTCACTGCCGCTGCTGCTAGTGTGGGGGGTGTAGACATCGTCCAATGCTTGAGTAGTGAACTCAGCCCCTGGAGTCTTGTGGCTGCCCAGTGCGGAATTATGTTTGTTTGACGGGGCCAACGGAGTAAGGCGACGAGTCAGAAGGTCTTTGGATGTAGGCTTCTTAGGCGATATGGGAGACGGTGGCCCCAGCAATCGGAGCAGAGGCAGCGGGCTCGGCTGGCGCAGGTGCACCAGTTCTATAGGACTGGGGGGCTCCACCGATGCCATGGGCGATATCTGAAGAGAGTCGTGGAGGTAGGCACTGGTTTCGGAGAGGAATTGTTCCGGGTCGACGCTGGCGAGGTCAGGGGTGGTAGTGTGTTGGCGGCTCGGGAGCGATTCGGCATCGGCTTTGGCTTCGTCAATCATGATCTCGAGCTGGCTGATCTCGGTATGGTGGTCATCGTATATCAGCAGCGGCAGTTCTCCTGTCAGTGATGGTTGTTTACGTGCTATCAGCACTGGTTGTTGGAGGACTGTTGGCGGGTCTTGGGGTAATTGTTCTTCTGTGATAGTTTTGGGGACCAGGCGAGGTACGGTAGCGGCTTCTTGAGTGCTGGCAGCAGCACTCTGTTTTCTCCGTGCTTCCTCATCCCGTTGGTCTAACTGGGCAAGGTACTCGTCGTAGGAGCGAGTGAAGTCGTCTTCACGGCGGCGGAAGAACCTCGAGAACCCTCGTGTTCGGGCCAGCATTGGGGAGAGAGGGGGAGGCGATGGTGGGTTGGCGACACAGAATGTTTGATTATATATCCGTTTAGGGGCCTCACTATCATTAGTGGTGTTTACTTATGTGCCGCGTACGGAGCCGCCTCAGTGCTGCCCGTTTTGGGATAATCTGGCTAATGGCGGCGTCTTAAGCCGCGCAAGACCCTGACGGCTTACAGGTGGTATAGACGAACCAAAGCATTGTGAATGCTGTGGTAAACCACTTGTAGTGGTTAGCAGAGACATATATGAAGTCTCTGGACCCATTTAGTCGCGATTCCGCTAGCATTTAGCCACGCCAGACTCTCATTCCGCATTACCGCCTAGAGCTGCCCCGATCCTTCGATACACCACCCTCACGCGCGTATTGTTAGTGTGCGACCAGTGCATTTAAGCGACGTGCAGGTACACCGTGTCTCTGCCTACAGCTCGTTCTTTCAAGGGGAATCCCTAGGTCGCCGGTACTGTGGGGAATGTCTGTCGGCGATAGGCCATCATAACCGTGGAAGGGCCACCAGCAGATTGTGCTAGATCCAAACGAGACATTGACTGTCGGGGCCATGGTTTAGATGATGTTTGTTGTCAAATGATGGGCAGTTCAACTGGCACCATATTCTGGCAGCCTTTGACCCCAAAGTAGCGGCGACCATGCATTGGAAGCGCCTCGGTGGTGGTTTCACGAACGAATGCCTCGGTGCGGCGTGTCGACGCCGCCTCTAAACGGCGCCAGATTCCGCCGCACTTGATCAATCGAGATTAAGACGAATGTAGCCTGCTTGTCTATGGCCGATTCGGGGTGGCGTGATATTCGATTCGGGTGTTGAAGCAAACCCAGAGAGAGAAAACAGGGTTATCCTCGGCTAGACGAAACTATGGCGTGAGAATTAAGAGGGTTTAATTTATTGGCAATGGCGCCGAATTGAATTAGGTTGGTCGGGGTTTACGGCAAGTAATCGCGTCTTGGTGACAACACCGACAGACGTGCCTGGAGCTACAATAGTACCCGTAAGTTAGACACATTCCCCAAGCACTGGAAGCATCGTTAGTGGACGGTTGGCGTAAGGGGTACCGTGGCTCCGGGGGACGTAACCAAGCTAAGCGATTCCAGGTGGCTGCCTTGAACTTCTGCTTTAGCTATGGAAACACGGTTTAGGCAACCATTCATCCCGAATTCAAATGACACAAACACTCGATCTGGTGACGCCTTAGTCGAACGAGGCCCACGATTGCATCGAGTTAGCGACGCGAACAAGATCAGGGGCACCTCGTTAAATTATGCCCGGTTGTGTTATCACACCCCCTTTCGTCTAATTGTTTCTTTTTCGTTTGTTGGTTGGTTAATTATAAGTCGAGGTTTTGGAAATGTCTCACCACCCGGCTGAACAATCTCAAATTGATAATTGGAGATGGCAGAATGTAACTATCAATTGTAAATATATTAAGAAGGGAACACGTTCTAGGAGTTTACAGATGCAATCCTTTAATTTGGTCGCGGCTTGAGAATCTCTATCTACTTGTATTGATCGTGAACAATAGACAATATTCGCTTCTCACACTTAGCCGCGCTTGCCTCGCCTTGTTTACTATTCTTTAGCCCGAGCTCATAATGAGAATATCGATTCTAAGGTACTAGAGGCTCAATTTAGCTACCTTACCTTGAATAGGAACACGAGCCACTTCAGCAACGCACTATCTCGTCATTCAACCATAATCACACGAGGATAATCACGTACATGTGAGCCGCTACAATTTCTGCTTGAATTTGATTTGCAAGAACTTACGTTATAGTCTAAATCGATTACTATACGAATTCGCTAGATAACGCATAAGATTCGTAGTAATCACCAAAGAACATCATGTAGTCCAAACAATTAACAGGGATCAGTTAAGACCAGAAAGTGTGCAGCGTCAGATTCACACCACTCAACAGGAAGACAACTACTAATACTCAATAAATAACACATATTATCTATATACAAATCAATCTAAACAATAATTCTAAACAATAATCTATTCCCATTTATTTGGGAAACTCAACATACTCTTGGCGTCCTTCGCCCGCATCTTGAAGCTCTTCATCGAGCGACGCGAGCTGCCTTCGAAGCGAGGCATATCCTTGGTGCCCAGCTTCAACCACATGTTGGCGAGGAACCCGAGAATGATGACGATACCAAACATCACCCCCAAGATACCGAACCACCACTTCAAGTTACCTTGTTGTTCACCGGGGACAGTGACGTTCATCCCGAACATCCCCGTGATGAGGTGGAGCGGCACCAAGATCGACCCGATGAGGGTCACCTTACTGAACATCTCAGTGATGCGGTTGTTGGAGTAGAACGACTCAAGCGAAAGCTGGGCAAGATAGTTCCCGTGTGAACGACTGAAGATCTTTTCGTACGCCAACAAGTTTTGAAACATCGTCACCAAGTGATCCTGAATATCGCCAAGGTAAAGAGCAATGTCGGCTCTTGGTTGAGCCATGTATGGCTGGTCACCGCTGGGGGGCGTGGGAGGGCCCGGGATGGCAGCACTGCCGAGAGGAGTGCCAGTGCCAGTAGGGGTACCAGATCCAGTAGGAAGGGGACCAGGGATGGCACTGTTGGGGCCTGATTGAGGCGCCGGCAGAGCGGCAGCGGCTCCGGCGTTGAAAGTAGGGATGGGAGTGGGGCCAAATTGAGCAGGCATAGTACCAAACGAAGGGTTTTCCGGGGCAAGCGGACCGGGACCAAACGACACTCCGGGAGCACCAAAGTGAGGCGTAGGCGACACGATGCCGGGGGTAGCGCCGTACTGGTCGAGGTTAGCCTCATCCTGGCACCGCTTAGCAAACATCTTGATCACATCAGCCTTACCCGAAAGCAACCGCATCAACGTCATCACCTTACGGCGCAGCTCCCCGATGCGACGAAGCATACCAGCAAAGTCCTGGTCGCGAACAAATACCGCGTCCTCGATGGCGTCCGCCTCGTACTCGATACCGTTAATTACGGGAACGAACGAGTCAGTGATGTCATCGATGAGGGCGTAGCACAACCAGTCGGCCAGCACTTGGACGTAGTCACGCAACTGGCGCACCCGGCGCCGCACCAGGGCGGCGTGGAGGACGGGGGAGAAGTGGAACAGCAACACGCCTTCCTTAAAAACCACAATGTACACATTGATGGGCTCCAAGTACTCGGCCAGCTCCTTATCCTGCTCAAACGTGTGGAAACACACAAAGTAGTAGTTGCGGAACAATTCCACCTTTTCCCGCGTCTCTTGCATCCGGATATCTTCCGCCGTCAACGGGTGGATCCCGAACGCCTTGGTCAACGCCTTCATCTCGGCGTCGGTGGGGCAAGTGCAGTCAAGCCACCAGGTGCCGTGACCGTTTTTAAACACTTCCGCCACCGATTCGCCGGGGCCCACAAGTCCGGGGATATCGGGGGAGTGGATGGTTTCCTCGCGGTCGCTGTGGAAAAGCGAGAACCGATCGGGCAACGCGCCAAACTGAGGCTCAGGGATACGGGTACCACCAAACTTCACTTCGGCGTCGGCATCGTCGGCCGTCAGCAGGTCCATAGTATGAGCCAATTCAGGGTTCAATACGGTGGGGTGGGCTTCCTTCTTATCATCTTTTTCATCAAAAACGTGGACGCTTTGGTTCAGAGCGGCTTCGTCCAGTTCCGACTTCAGCTGGTTGGTAAAGTATTTCCGCAACAAGTGTTTCGGAGTGTACTTAACCGCCAGTGACAGTGGCTGGCGCCCAGTAGCCACGGGTACCGAGTTGATTTCCGAACGTTCAAACGCCAATTGAACGTCTTTGATACGGTTTTCCTCGATACGTTCTTCACGGATAAACTCTTCGATTTCATCAAAGTCAATGCCATTGACACGCACGTGTTCACGGATCAACGGGAAACACACATCCTCTTCGGTTTCCTGAGACACACGCAGACCGTGGGAGTCGGCGTCCAGCACCACCAGCGACCGCAGGCCCCGGCGCTGAGTGCGCTGGGTGTCGTTGGACAAGTGGCGGGTTAAATCGTGGCGGTGGTTGAGGAGAATACCGTCAGTGGTTTCCTGGTGTAATACCAGCCGCAGACGACCAGGACGGATACCGGGTAACGGGGCGGGGTCGTCGTCGGCGGGGCGCAGAGAGCGTCGATCTCGGCGCAGCGGCGGCGGGGGCAACTCGTTGATCGAGCCGTCGTCGTCGTCGATCGCCAGCTCGCCTCCTCTGACGGCGGGAGGGAGTTCCGGGTGGAGGCGGTGGTCGTTAAGCTCGGGCACCTGGTGGAACAGGTGGTCATCGGGGTGGTTGTCGTTCATTATGGCCGCGGCAGGAAGTCCTCGGGGGTTACCATTTGCGGGCTGTCAACGTGTATGCTGCGTTGAGAGCGCAGAGAAAGCTTTTCGACCGGAGCACCCAACTTGATAAATGCCAACGCTGGACGTGGGGGATGAAGAAAAAAACCTTATTGGTGAGGCTCAGGGGATTTTATACGGCTGGCGCGAGCAAGCCATCATCGCAGAAAATTTAGGCGCACGTTATATTTCGCACGGTACAGGAAAGGCAGCGCGGCGCCAGAGACATAAGGCGCTTTGATTACCCCGATTTGATGACTGGGAGGGTGTCATTAGTGGCAATAAAAGCAGACAAATTTCGACGCCGACACCAGCACATTCCGCCTGGGTTTTGCAGCTACGATGGTGGTGAAATTGGCGTTTGGTTGTGGACGATTTGAGAGGCTAGGGGGCGCTGATGAGGCATTTTGATGGCTGTGAACGCAGAGACACTTACAAGGGTGCACACGAAGGGTAGGTGGAGGGCGGGAGGCACAAAGAGAATTTTTCCTCTCTCGCGGGCGGGGCCTTTTTTTCGGGTGAGAGTGATAGTCTTTGTGTTCAAGATGGGCAGAGTCTGCTAACAGTAGAGAGCAGGTGTGTAGGCCAAGAAATTTGACAAGATCTTTTTCTCTCTAGAAGATAACCGCCAAGGTGGGGGCGATGGTGCGGTAATTTTCTTACCTAGGCGGGGTGGCTTAGTGGTTGGTGAGAGTGGCTTTTGGGTAGTCATCGTCCAATTACAGGCGGCTGACAGAGAGGCGAGCGGCATGTCATCAGTGGTAGCGCTGGGGGGCTGAATGTTCCGTTTGTGGTCCGAGATAGGGGCTAGACACTGGCGTGCTCGGAGGTATACCTGCCTCGAACGGAATTTATTATGCCTGCCAACGTGGAGGGTACGAGACAGCAGAGTGGGGCCACGTGCGATCTGTGCTCGTATCTACATATAGTAGCGGGATTGCTATTTCCTGGAGGGCCTCGAGCAACAATGATGAACTGTCGAGGCAATGATGCTTTGGTAATCGCGGACGCCGGGTGGCATTGTACCTTTGTGTTTTATTAACTTGACCATCCGGAGACACCGGTCGACGCGCCCGAGTCACGACGCATGGAAAAAAAAAAGACAGCGAAAAAATGATGATTGGTGTGGGGTTCGAACCCACGCCCCCGAAGAGACCAGGAATGTGACATCCGAGGATGTCGCGGTAAGGTGACCTTACCCTGGCGCCTTAGACCACTCGGCCAACCAACCGTCGGTGCAAATAGTTGAATTACGCGTGTACAACTGTTACTCAATGGAAGGAAAATGAGCCGATTTCACCAGCAATAACGCCCAAATTTGCAGAATAATACAACAATGAACTTCAGAATCAAACAGTAAGACTAGATCTGTTGTAAATTGGTTCTTGAAGTAACGATAAACGTGAATTAATGTCGACTTCTTTTCTGATTTTAGATGAAGGACGAAATGTAGATAGAAATACCAGAGTGCAGGGGAGAAAAGAAGTATAACCATTGACGGATTGCCTACAGAACAAAAACTTTCTGATGTAATTCAATACTTGAGTTTTCGGCCAAATCTGGCTTTCCAAGTTCACAGGTATTAATGCCAAAAGTTCTGTATGAACAGCTGAAATACTCAGACATATGCAACCTTCAAGATCAGATTTCAACGCAAAACCGGTCGTCAGAGTAACACTGTTATCGGTTCAAAGTCGATAAAGTTCCGACTTCAATCACCCAACCATTTTTGAAAGATACAGAAATCGTGACCATGCCCCTTCCGAATCCTAGTTGTAATTCACCCGGCAATACTTGCGAATTGCCGCAAGGGGCAGGATCAGAGGATCGTAGGCTACCACGTATGCACGTAGCGGGCTTACATTTGTCTCCAATTGGCACCCCTCCCTATCGCAGATACTAAGCCTCCAGCCACTTTTACTGTCGGATCACCAGCCAGTTCTATTTTGTCAGTCTCGTACTCTTGATCCTCTAGAGCAACCGTTGCTGCCGATACGCAAAAGATTAAATCGCTCTCTGCCTCGGGGGTTAGGTAATCGCCGATCAAGCAGGTACTGCCCAACAATTGTGGAATTATCAAATTAGCTCATGTCGTACTCACCATTGTTGGACTCGAGATGAGTATTTTCTACTTCCTCGAGGACAATAAAATAAAAGTCTAAATTTTGAATCGCCATCGGTGGAAAGTTCGAGGTCGCGAGTCTTTTCAAAATAAGGTTTCCTCATAAATGGCCCCATACCCGAAAGATTCAAAACCTTTGACCATCCGAAAGCTACCGAGGCATGGTTACAAAGGCATCTACCGAAGAATACGATTTATGGTCTGGCTATGGGCCATCTCTCCGACGTAAGCGACACCGCGATAACAAACAAAGCATCGGGACACTAAACGCTGATGCGGTATTAGACTCAATATTTATCTCGATGTACGTGCAGATCGTCGCTTTGTCAAGGCGACGAACAACCGGCTGGCGGAGGTTTATGTGCGCAGACACCCATTTCCATGCCGACAATGACTATTTGGTTGCTTTTTCTGAGATTTATCAGGGTTCTTGTCAAACATTGTCAGCCTGTTTATTGCTTTTTTTCTCTCTTTCCCGTATCGATGCTTTTTTGTGAGCGGTTGCGAACTCAAACTCAGCCGCCCAATTTCATGAAATTGTAATTTCTTTTTTGTAATTCTAGAAATTTCTCCAATTTTCAAATCCCCTAAATGTCGCAACTGTCGGAAATTAGCAAACTCGCCGAAACTGTCGGAAGTGCTAAAACTGTCGGAAGTCGCGTGTGGTAGCGCACCATTTCCCCGCATGCTTTCACCACGGTTAACCCTCCACCCCACCATATGTCGAACCTATACAGCCAGTTAGGCCCTCAGGGACGAGCGCTTTTACAACAATCGGGAGCCACGTACTCCACAACGCCAGGAAGCGCCTCCCCACATGAGTTGGATTTTTTGATCAACGAGTTGCGCCACCCAAAGCCCGATTTAACCGTAAACAAGGTGTTGGGCTATCTCTACAACTACGTACCGTATGTGAAGCAGGAGCACAACTTAAGGGTGTTAGTGCTGGCGTTTCTCAGTTCGCCCACTTGTTTTGATCCGCCGGCGCCCTACCAGGAGAATTTCGCCATTGTCGACGTCGTTCGCCTTATTTTCGAGAAAAAGCTCAAAGTATCGCAACCCACGCTCTCAATTAAAACATTTTACAGAGTATGGGAAGAGGAGATCAAAGGGTTCGTCAACTATAATGTGTACGCCAATTCGTGGAAAGTATTACCGATAATTGCCGGGATCAATATGGCGAATAAAGTGAGAGACCAATTGTACACTGAGCCCAATAAGTTGGAGTACGGTTGGTTTTTCAATAAGTTTGATCGAGCGGTAGGTAAGCTTTTCCACAAATGCCTCAACTACAGTCTCACCCCCGCTCTCCCCACTGATATCACTTATCTTGCCATTCTCTCGCTCGCGGTGGTATACCAGCGAGGTGAGCCTATAACCGAGTACACCAAACACGTGCTGCTGGACTTTGTCGTTGAGCTCGTGGTGTTATTCTTATTCGGTGACCGTCCCGACTCTCTTCTTGCCTACCGCCACTTCTTCGATCTCATTGGCCAAAGAGACACCCAACAAGTGGAGCAATCGGTGCAGCAGCACATCTACGCGGTGCCGGCGGTGCGGTTCATGAACAAATTAGCGTTTGTGCTCGAGGCGTACTTCAGCAAGTTGCCGCATACCACGCAACTGTTCCAGCTCATTATGTGGCTGTTATCCGAAATTGAGGCGTTTAACCAAAACTTGTCGATCGCCACTGAGAATACCCCACGATTCAACTCTTTGGATGTAGCTACGCGGCTGGCAGACTATGTCCCGGCGCAATTCTGGCAAACTCTCAAACAGATCATGTTTACTGAAGTGATTATTTTCACGGGTATCCTCACCCGCTACATTACCAGTGGGCGCAGGATTACCAACCCGTTCACTGCGAACCCTTACATCAACCCGCGCAACGAACAGGTAGCGTTGCGCATCGTCACCAACTTGTACTACCTCAATTTCATCCTTGAGGCCATTGGTCTGGGCGGGTTTGACGCCTACAACTTCGTCTACTACTTGAGCAATGAGCTTGCCCTTAAGACCAACCAGCAGTACGTCGACGTCACCAAGTTTATGGTGGGGCCAATGGGGGTGAACATGGACCCGGCGGCGGTCAACGACAATTATGTGATGCAGCTGCGGCTCTTGTTCACCCTTGGCCTCTGGGAAAACTACATGAGCCAGCCCAAGTTCGACGAGCAGTTTGCCCACAAGTTTATCTTCCCCTTCTGCTATGACGTTGTCGCCAACCCGCATTATCACCTGCGCCAGCTTATCGAAGCGGCACACTCGGTGTTATTGATTTTCTTTGGCAAGAGCCGCCACCAAAAAGTTGACGACTGTATCGACTACGTTGGCCTCATCTATAGCCAGCACCCGCGGTTGCTTTCGGCGACGCAGTTTTCGGTAGCGATTGAGACGGTGGGGAAACTGCTTTTAGAGCACCCAGTGCAGCCACGCGATCGGGCGCTCCCTGACCTGGGGGAGGAGTTTTTAAGGTTTTTGCTCCACTTGATCCAGCAAACCCGGCTGGACCCGTTGCATACTCGCGACGCCACCTTTAGCGACCAGACATTGCGGCTGGCGCAGCCGGTGGGCGAGATCTTGGCGACGCTGACGTTGAAGCGGATGGACGAGGACGAGGTCGACGAGCACAATATTGTCGAGCAGAACGACGCGCTGAAGCCGTTCGAGAAGCTATTTGACGACGCGCTGAAGCACGTGTACGCCGAGGTCAATGATAAGCTCGGACAGTACATCCCCCGGAGAAAGCGCGCTAAACCCGAGCACCAGCCTCACCCCGCTCCTTCGGCGACAGAGTACCAGTTTACCGAGCGGGTGCACCCGAATACGGTGCGGGAGGCGGCGGTGAATACGATCATCAATCTCGTTCCCTACATTCCATTGCTGCGATTTGTGGCGTGGTTGGACGAGATCTATTTAGTCATCCTCGCCCTGGAACCGGAGGAACAGCGCTACTTGTGCAAGCTGTTGTGGGTGGTGATATCGGAAAACCTCGACTTGAACCGGTGCGGGCTCGCCTACCCATGGTGGTATGAGACGGTGAAAATGCCGCTGACAATGCCGTTTATCGCCGGCGGTGCTTCTAAACTTTAATATAGACATGAGCCCCGGGGGCGACTGAATCCAACAGGGCTTTTTTTTTTTTTTTTTCTTTCTTCTTTTGCCTTCTACCGCCGCGCAGCAAGGCGGACGCAGTGCCGAGGTCGGCTGCAGCGTCGTGGTTACCCCCTCACAGGGAGGGGAATGCTCTGTGGCGGCGACCTCCCTGCGATGACGGGGGATATTTCACTGCCTAGCTAGCGTGTTAGGTGCCTGGTAGCCTTCTCTGGGTGCGGTAGTGCCAAGACCTCTTCTTTGTGTGCACCAAAAGGATCGCCGCCGCCCGGTGGCCAGACCCATCTGGTGTTGGCTGGGCCGCCCACGGGCCCCCAACCGGCAAATTTTTTTGTACCCTCCACTTCATCTGCCCCACATCTAATATCGGGAATCGGCATGACAATGCACGGGGTTGCCGCCCGACATGAGAAATGATGATATATTACCAGTGAGAAGCCCACGCAAAATCCCGATTATCCACCTCTCCTTTTGACTGCGACCACACACGGCAATGACCGTCATCCCCACCTACCACGGCTACATTGGTCTGACTGCCGACGCCATGCTCGTGGTGCAGCAGGTGCTAGCCCGCAAGTTGCCCGCGGTGTACCAGCGGCCGCTGCCCACTGAACGCTCCCAGTTGATCTGTCTGGGCAACGTGTTTGTGTTTGTTGAACGCCACCTGGGCATCCGCCGCTGGACCGACGGCGTCCTGTGGCTGCTGCTGCGGATCGTGGGCCGGTTCCTTGTCTACCGCACCAAGCACGACGACTCGCCCCTGCCCCTCGCCACCGTCACCGAAGACGTGCTGAACGACCACCTGCTCATGAAAAAGCTGCTTTCCATCACCACCACCACCGCCGACCTCAACTTCTCCGGCGAGGCCAAGCGCGATACCATCCACTTGGTGCTGTACTATACCCCCCACGACGTCGTCACCGGCAAATTGAGCCGCCCCGTCGAGGACGCCCAGTTCAGCGACGTCGTCATCCGCGACCTGTTGCGCCAGGCGCTCCGAGACTCGAAGTTCGGCAAGCGGGTCGCCGACAACCAGGGCGCCTACACTTACGTCGACGCCAACCACGACGTCAAAGAGATGGTGATGCCGTACCCGCCGCTTAAACGCCACAAGCTGGCACCGCCGCTGCTGTTTACCAACGTCGGCAACCTCACGCCCCCGACGCCGTACCCGCTGGCGCAGGGGAGCGACGATATCACTGCCTTTGCCGATATCGCTGAGGAGCCGTGGCCGCTTGCGCCCACGTTTGATTTTACCTTCCCCGCCACCCCCGCCACCACCGTCGCCCCCGATAACGCCATTGCCACCGTCACAGATACTACGTGGAGCCAGCTCCCCCCGCTAACGGCGGCGCCGGTGCTTTCAAAACACGCGCCCCAGCTAGCCGATTTTGGCTTTTTGGACGAGGTGCTCGGCCACGACGGTTAAACGGGATATAGGACCCACTGATAGAGTTTAACCATCGATAGACTTCTGGCTTTTGACAATAGAACATCATTCTTCCCCTTCTTGCCCAATTCGTATCAGCTGGCGTCGCCGCCCATTCGGGCGCCTGGCGCCTTTCACCGCGCATCTCGCGGCGCCAGTCTCGGAAACTATGCCCGATTAGCTAACCAGAAATAATTG
Organism: Diutina sp. Y7414; assembly: GCA_037042415.1. NCBI lineage: Eukaryota > Fungi > Ascomycota > Pichiomycetes > Serinales > Debaryomycetaceae > Diutina > Diutina sp. Y7414. The sequence goes on from JAXQKI010000055.1 coordinate 65,942, forward strand.
TCGCCGCCACTAATATAACGCTCACTCACAGCGCCCACTCAGGGTCCTTTTCGCCTATATGCAGGCGGAGGGCTCGATATACGTCACTGACCGTGCACCATTGTGGCACCACTCCCACCCACCTGCCGAAATAAGCCATGTAAGCGCCATTAGGCCATGTAAGAGAGCTCTAAGCGAGAGCTGTCTACTTTACAACCGAATCGGATCAATGGAATGCACATGGCAAATGGTTGCTAGGGATGGTGACAGAATAGGGTTTTACCGGTCAGCAGGGGCCCCAACCACCAGATTTTCAGGATTTCTTTTACCCAGGGCCATCGTTTTGTGGACGGCTCTACTTTCGCCTTTGGGGTGGTCGATGGACGACGTAATGTATTTGCAGCGAATAATTTTTTTTGTCTGGTGTATTTTTTGAGGGTATCTCCACTTTGGTTTTGTGTCAGCAAATCCTTATTGTTCCTGGAGACTTCCGATGGGGCGATTACGCCTCTCTGAGAGAGTGGAGGCCTCATCCTGCCCTATGGGTGAGGATGAATATTATTGGGATGCGGATTTCCGATACCCCGGTATTGTTTCCGGAACTCCTCGCACTGAGACCCACATTTCACAAGGAAATTTCGTCGATAAGCTGATACTGGCACCACGGTAACAACGGTAGGTTTCGAGAAACCACTACGTCATCGTGATGTGGAGTAAAGAGGCCTCGGTCTATGGGCTAATGGAAACGGCGCGTGTTTCATGTCGTTCGTATGTAGTGGCACAAACGAATGCCGACATCCCCATGTACATCGTGGAGGACATCACTGAGGAAAAATTATAATCTGATGGCTAATGATAACTGAATCGTGGCGATAATCGATCAAATTAGGGGACGGTGACACACGTGACGCGTTAATAGTTATCGATAGTGGTTGTCCACCACGATAAATCCACGATGATAAAGCACCTTGAAGTCACTTTAGCTCTATCCTGATAAAGGCAGTGACGGTGCCGTCATCCTCGGTAGAAGTAGTTTAACACCCGAAAATAGCACCACCGAGGGAACGATTATTGTCTGAGTGGCCAGTGGCACATAACCTGCAAATCACCCGTAGTAGAAAAAAAAATTTTAACTCTAGAAAAAGCATTACGGACATATCAAGCGATGTCCGGGAATACATCAGCCGGGTAGATCCCCGGCCAGCGTCACATGCCTACAGATAATCCATTAGCCCCAGACCACCTAGTGAAAAGTGCCGCTATACCGCTTGCAAACTCGTATCCTCGCGATAGCCTTTATCGCGTCAGTGGTGACCACAGAGCCAGTGGCTGTGGGTAGCCACCGCCTCCCGGAGGGCGCCAAGCCGTCTGTCGTCGTTCTAGGCGGCAGGGTAGACAGACCACAAAAAAGAAATTGCGCTTTCGCAGCGCTTTTACCCTGCTCGACGTTTAGCGACACGCACCCACCCCGTGGGGGAGACGGGCCCGTGGGGCGGTGCTGAGGGTAGGGCAGCAGCAGCAAGTGGGTGGAGAGAGGTTCCGGCGCGCGTCGACGTCACTGAAATGGAATGACTCGTCGTATTCCCTCGATTAGGGAGGGTCGGCGGAATCGCTGCAACGGGTTGCAGGCGACAATACGGGCACCCGCACGCCCCTGGGGAGATAGCCGGGGTTATTCCGGAGTTCGAGGCATTTTTTCACATGGCACTCGCACAAGGGGAGGGGCTTTATGTGGGGCTCTCGCCATACGAGTACGAGGGGAGGGAAAATGTGGAGAGACGGGTGAGTGGGTGAAGTGGAGCAGAACAATAGAACCGAAATGGAGTTTGGTGTAGGGGGCATGGCGGTGGTGGTGGTGGCTGGTGGGGGTTATTCATGGGGTGCCCCGCTGGACTTTAGTGTATCAAGGGGGGATTAGAGAAGGGGTGGGGGTAAGTCAAACAATGGTGGTTACCCACGTTTTTCGGTGATTGCGTGGGGTCACTAGCTATCCCCACCACACCTGTCTCATGTCGAAGAGTGGGGCTTTCAAAGTGGCTAACTTTTTGTTTTGTTCGCGGCTACCCTCATTGTTCGCTGGCTCGCGAATTTTGGTGGTAGGCATCGCGAATTCAGCCTCCCCGCCACAGAGGGGCAGCCTCATCGCGCGACTAGGCACCCTCTAAGTAAATGCCCCGGAAGAAGTCAGCGAGAAAGCTCGCCGAGGCCCAGGCCGCCACCGCTACGACGAAAACCGATAATGGCGACGACGTGAATGCCCGCAAAACGCCAGTGGTGGAACTGGCGGCTGCCGCTGCTACCGGCGACGCCGCTGATGATAACGATAACGATGACGATGACCTGCTGACCTCTGAAGAGGAAGACGAGTTTGGCGAGCTTATCACCGAAAACGTCGAGCTGGGGATCCAGCAGGTGCTTGATGCCATCAAGCGCAACGACCCTAAGTTGAGTGACCCTAACTACCGCTTCTTTGAGGACCCTGAAAAGGCAGTGGCTAACCTCAATGTCCAACCTAAGGAGAAACCATTATACCTTAAAGATTACCACCGCAAACAAATTTTAAGTGGTGGCTACAAGGATGAGGATGAGGATGAAGAAGAAGAAATGGAGAACGAGTACGGTACTGTCGACGGTAAGAAGCCGTATGTGGTGGAAAAGCAAGAAGAGAAAGATGCGATTTTAGCTGAGATCAAGGATGCGTTCGACAACGCTGCCTCTGATGATGAAGATGATGATGGTGAATTCATGAAGAAGAAAGAAGTCAAGATTGGTGATATCCACGATGCCGAACCGTCCCTTCCCGACCCTAATGCTGACGCCGAGGCGTTCCTTCAACTGTTTTTGGATCAGCAAGCATGGATCCCTAAGAAGACTGATAAAACGGTCAATTTGGACAGAATTGATGCTGACGATGCCCAAGAGTTTGAAGAGGCTGCCGAACAATTTGAACACGCTTACAACTTCCGTTACGAAGATAAGGAAGCCGCCGAGATCGTGTCTTATGCTAGAGACCAGGCGTCGATGAGACGGGAGAAGACTAGTGCTCGGGCGCGTAAGCGTCAAGAACAGCGAGAAGCAAAGCGGAAGGAGAAGGAAGCCACCCAGGAAGCCCTCACCAAGAAGAAGAACCAAAAGGTGAATTTGGTGATGGATCGGTTAGCTGAGATTAAGAAGGCTGTGGGTGGTGACGTCAGCGACGAAGTCATCGAACGAGTATTTGGCAAGTCATTATTAAATGACGAATTCAATGATGATGACTGGGACGCCAAGATGGCGGAAATCTTTAATGAACAATTTGCCGATGACAACGACGCTCACGTGAAGCCTGAATGGGACGACGAAGATGATGAAGCCATCGCTGGGTTTGAAGACGCTGAGATCGACATGGACGCTGACTCTACTAAGACCACTAAGACTAAAAAGAAGAAGCTGGATAAAAAGCAGGAGAAGAAGCTGAAAGAGGCGTTGAAGTCGGCGGCGGCGCGGATTGTCGAGTCCGCCACGTTGGACTTGTTCGACGAGATTGTTGAAGAACGGGGCCGTTCTCGTGAAGCTGATGACGACGATGGTGTGGTGTTCAAGTACCGTGAAGTGTCGCCAGAATCGTTCGGGTTATCCACTCGAGATATCTTGGTTGCCGACGATAAGCAATTGGGTCAATTCTTGAGTATGAAGAAGTTGGCGCCTTACCGGTCAAAGGAGGACGTCCAACGGGATAAGCGTAAGTATGCCAAGCGCAAGCGTGTCAGAGAGTGGAGGAAGAATACCTTCGGCAGCGATGAGCCGCAACCAGCCGACGGGAAGTACGATGTGCTCATCCCCACCGAGGATGAACCGCCTCTGAAGAAGAAACGGACAAAGTAGCAGGTTAAATAGGAAATGAAAGGTTTATTATAGGCTGTTGTGCACATGTAGTACCATTCAAACGTCGGAAAACCCCGATTTGGAGGAGGTTAGGTAAAGCTGGTCAAATACAAAAGAGCGGTAGTAAAATTTTTGCAGATTATCCGGTATGGTGTAATGGCTATCACGGTTCGCTTTCACCGAGCAAATCAGGGTTCGATTCCCTGTACCGGAGTTTCTTTTTCGAGTGTTTCCACGACGCGGACACTCGCACTATTTTTAGGCTTTGGGCGCACCCATCGACCGCGTACCTCTCTGTTCACATCTCACCTTCATCCGTGTATATTCGGTTTGATAACGTCGATCTATTAAGGAAAGACCAGCAAAGCAACTCTCAAAATCCGGTTGCCAGTGCTGAGAGCTCGAAACTCATAAACCCGTCGGCGATGTTGCCTAATTCTGATTGAGAGCCAGTTACCACACCCCCTGCGAGAATATACTAGCCATTCCCGAGATCAATACGAGGGCAAACTAATGACGAATATCGACACAAGACACAGCTACAACGATAATATCAGTATCCGTATCAAATGGCCAACAACTTAACACCTGAATAAACCTTTTCCCGCTGTTCTTTAATGAATATTACAGCTTTTATTGCCGTGTCCGCTGGCCACGCTTCCGCGCTGGGGTTCAGCTGCGCCTTGCTGTCCTGCATCGCCATGCAAATTTCTCAATCCTGTTGATCCCATCACGTGCCGCACTCACCATTTACACCAAAATTCCGGCAGTGTTTGTAACGCACCTCACGTGTCGCGCGTTGTTTTTTCCCGTAAGCACCACTCAAATTCCACTTACCCTCTCCACCACCGATCGACACTCTCGCTTTTGCCTCTGATGAAGGTATCTCACGTCGTTGTTTCCGGAGCGTTATTGGGGAGCCCTGCCTACGCCATGTGGTTCCGTCGGGAAGCGGTTGACCCCGTGGCGGGCGCCGCTCCCCCCGCCAACGCTGCCAATCCACCCGCCGCTGCCCCGGCCGCCGCCGCCGCCGCTACTACTCCAGCTGCTGGCGCTGCTGCTGCTGCTACCACTCCGGCGACGGGTGCTGCTGCTGCCACTACTCCGGCTGCTGGCGCCGGTGCCGCCACCACGCCCGCCGCCGGTGCCGCTGCCGCGACGACCCCAGCTGCGGACGCCGCTAACACTACTCCAGCTGCGGGCGCTGCCGCTACCACTCCCGCCGCTGGCGCCGCTGCGGCTACTACTAACACCCCGGCTGCGGGCGCTGCCGCGACCACGACCCCCGCCGCCGCTGCCGCCGCCACTACTGCTACCCCCGCTGCCGGCGCTGCCACCACCACGCCGGCGGCAGCAGCTGACCCTGCCACCGCGAAGACCACCACTCCCGCCGCCGGTGCCGCTGCTACCGCTAAGACCACCACCCCGGCCGATGCGGCTGCTACTGCCAAAACCACCACCCCGGCAACTGACCCCGCTGCTGCTGCCAAAACCACCACCACCCCTGCTGCTGCCGACCCTGCGGCTACCACTCCCGCGGCGGCTGATCCTGCTGCCACCACTCCTGCTGCCGGTGCTGCTACCACGACTCCCGGTGTTGCTGGCGCCGCGACCACTCCCGCGACTGGCACTGCCACTACTCCGGTTGCCCCTGGCGCCTCCAGCGACTCCGCGTCGCTGACGTCGAAGATCACCGGTGCCGGTACTCCTGGCGCTCCTGCTGCGGGTGGTCTTGCCACCTACCCTGCCGCGGGCGGGGTGTCTGATGACCCCACCACCAAGTCGTTGACGTTTGTCACGCTGAGGGTGATGCGCTCGAACACCGCCGACCCCAACTACACTCAGCCGACTGCCTCCAATGTCTCGAACCAAGTCAACGCGGCAGGTACGCACACGGTGCCCATTTATATGATGCTCGCGTTGGGCGGCATTTCGGCTGCGATGGGTTTAATTTAGACGACAAAACTGGTATTTTCTTTGGGATTGACGGAGTCACCGTCATCAACGATATAGACACGGTATAACAAATGTAACGGATTGGTTTTTTTGTGTGATCAAAATAACATGAAACATAACCCACGGCGACAAGCACCTCCCCGTGATTAAGGTTTACACGAGATTTGGAGTCGCGCTGGAAATCAAACGCCGAGCGAGTGGTCAAAAACACGAAGAAGGAGAGTAGTTCTAATCGAGTTAACTATCGCTAGAGTGTTGTTTATAGAGAATGGTTAGAGATGTTCCATTTAATTTTTTCGTGGCGATAGCTTTGGGGTTTAGTTGTTGATGCTCTTGAGGTTCTAATTGAGAGCTCTCTGACGAGAAATCGTGGTCAATCAATTCGACGGCGCAGTTGAAAAAAAAAGGACCGGGGTCTAGACGCTCACTCTCCCGCTAAAGCTTTCCACGCCACCTTGGACCTAACTTTCGGAAAAACAAAACCCTATCCATATACATACCAGACACAAGTTGTCTCAACACGTATCCGCACACGTATCATAGCTGACGTGACCCCGTTTCATCCTATGGTCTAGAAGTGACGACAAACCCTGAAGGGTATGTTTTTACTGATTGCTTTTGAAATGGTATGTCTCACATCGTATTGGTCATCGAATGATGTCTGCTGTTTATCGGAATGGTATATGAAATGCCGATGGTTGGACAATAACAAATGTAGAGAAGGTGGTGACGGTAGTTAACGGCAACCGCTAGTTCGCAAAGATTTTCCTGAAGTCTGGATGAGGGGGAAACGCCAAAACAAAGCTCCTGACAATTAATCTCTCAGACAGTGACTGGATATACGTTTACTACTTCGTTGATGAGTTTTATACCTTGCCGACTTGAGAGGTATCGACGATGATAGAAATATACGAGATGGGGATCCAGGAACGGAGAAAGTTCGGCTCCATACCGCCTTACTCAGTAAACTGCTCACGGCAAATACTCCCGCGACACGCCAGTGCAGAGTCTAGACTACGCATGGCCTTTTTACCCGGCCCACAGCTGGTCATTGCCGGGCGAGGCCGATACGGTCTCACGGCATCGCACAGATAAATTTTGTAAGCATTCCCTATCGGCAAGGATCGTGCGTGAGTGCGGGACATTCTCACCTGCTTGACGACGTCTTAAACAAACATTTAAAGGCAAATAGCTTTAGAATCCGTTAGGTAATGCTTAGTTGACCACTGGCTTCGAGCTAATAGGGACCACCTTATCACTTTGACGACCCCATTGTGTGGATACGTCACCCCCTGCTCACGGCAGTTGCAGGTCTTTGTTGAGCATCATCTGCGGATACCCCTACGTCGGCGCGCGCCTCAGCACTAAATCTAGAATACGTACGGTACCTCCTGGGGCAACGACGAGGTTGACGAGCCAGCCAGACGAGCCAAACTGGCTGGACATTCCAGACAAACAAGATGACAGCTGAACAACTATCCAATTGTCGATATCCATTGCCTCGTAAACAATTTACACTTTGCATTATTAGTACCCCACACCCGTATTCGCATTCTCTCCCCTGTCGTGTGCCGGTTACTCGTAGCCACCCCCCCTGCCCTTACCGGCACTAGTGCCAACGGGCATTCCTGGGAAATACGTGCATACGTCGAAAACGGCGCCGATCTCAAGCACTATATATTGCGAAAACCCCCATGCAATTCACTTCGCTACGCTTTCTTTGGGTCGAGATCCTACCACCAGTTCTATCCACCACTGCGACCATACCTCCTGGTTGCACCTCATTCTACCCTCCCCACTTGGATTGAACCCACCTTTGACCGCTGCAATTTGTCGCCGTCGCTTCGTCACAAAGACTGTAACAAAACAAAGACGTCTACATCGACCGTGTGTTCGGGGTACTGTCTAAATTCCCAGTGAGCCATCACCTCTTTTGTTTTGGGTCGCGTCGTATTAAGCTTTTGCTGTGCGCAAGGCACACACCCTTCGCCCCCTTTCGTCCCCAGACACTCCAGGGCTACATAACCCGTGAGCATAAGAAAAACAACAGGACAGAAAAATGGTGCTGCTGCCAGTGATCTCTCCCCTTCACCAGTTGGAACGCCAGGTAGAAGCCTCGGTTCCCCCACGTCCGCGTCCGCTCCCCTCGACTCTATCGCGCTTGGTTCTGCTGCGCAGTCAACCGCGCCTCGACCGCGCCCGCTCCCTCCCGTTTAGACGCCAACTGCCGGCGCTTAAGCGATCCCACACCACCCGCGACGTGGTCACATTGGTCACCGTATCTGCCGGCGACATCGCCCTGATCCCGCTGCGCCCGCTGAGCTTCGTGTCCGCCAAGCTGCCGCTCTTCCCCTCGAAGCCGGCGCTGCTACTGCCGCGGATCGCGCCCCCGCCACCACCCCCACCGCCGTCAGCGCCAGCGATGGCGTCGCAACCGCAGTGGACACGCTCCTTCTCCGCCCCCGAGGCCCCCACCGTGGCCAACCCCTCCGCCAACGCGATTCCTACTGCCCGTTATACCGTCGACGACACTATGGGCGACATGCCTTCGATCCAGTTTGATCGCGCTCTGGTTTATCTGTTTGATCTGGTGAGCACGCTGGGGCGCCTTTTAGATCGCCTCGACTTGGACGACGACGGCTACGACCACGACGTGCTGGACGACTTCGACTATGCCGGAGAGATCGCCCTGATCATGACCACGCCGATGGCGAGCGATGGCGCCGGCGCCGTCGCGACACTGTCAGTGTTTACCCCAACTAAAGCGGCCCCAACCACGCTAGCGCCGCCACGTCCCGCTAACGGCATCATCGAGGAGGACAGCTACATCGCCAGCGAGTCCAGCGACGACGACTACGACTCGCTGTACGCTACCATCACCCACCCGCAGGTGACGCTGTTGCGGAAAGCGCTGGGACTGTCGCTCCACCTGGTACCGCCGACGCCGCCACGTCTGGCGAAGCGGCCCCCAGCACCGGTGCCATCGCTGCCGGTGCCATCGCCTCCATTAGGGCGCAGCTTAGCTCCCCAGCGCACCTCAGCATACCCCGCCATGTACACCTACGGCGCTGGCGACACCGCCGTCGGATCCGGCTACCGGCTGCCGTCGCTGCTGCCCACCATCCCCCCGCCCCGGGCTAGTCCTGGCGCCGATAAGTCGCTGGCGTACGGCATCGACATCCCCCACTGTGTCAACCACGACTACTCGGCGGCGCTGGTGCGCAACTTGGCGCTCGACGACGGCGATATCCCGTTAAACATCAACGTCAACGCCAACCGGCTGCTCGATCTGTTCCGCGCCGATACCGGCCCGCCTAAACGGCTCGCAGTGCACCGCACCCGCACGCGTACCACTAAGGCACTGGTGGTCCAAAAACAACTCCCCGACGCCCCCATCGCCGCCAGCACCCACGACGTCGCCACGCTGATGGCCCCGCCGCTGGCGCCGGCGCTCCAGATGCGGAGTGTGTCGGCCCCCTCCACCACCGGCCCAGCCCGCAATCTGGCGCTGCTGCTGCTGCGGTCAACGCAGTTAAACCCGCCGTATAGGGCCGTGTCAGAGAAACCAGCGGGGCTCCAGCTGCCGTTTCAACAATCAAAATCCCAATTCACTACGCACAGACGCGACAAGAAACGGCTGCCACCCACGACACCGCCTCACAACGCGTTGTCGTCCAAAGGTAGCCCTACACCTCACTTGCTGACGGCACTGCTCACCCAAGATATGACCCCCGAGGCTCGCACTAAGCTTGCCCTTCAATTTCGCAACATCGGTAAACATCGCGAAGCACTGTACCAACTTCAGATCGCAGCTCTGCCACCTAATAACTTCCCTAAGGCGATGTTCTTATACGCAATGGCGCTCCGGTTCGGTTTGGGTGTGAAGCAAAACGATCGTCTGTGCATTAAATGGTTGGGCAAGTGCATTTTGATGTTCTCACAACCGAAAGCGTTAGCAGACATTGTCGATAAGCTTAATGCACTTCAACCGGAAGAGCTTGTGAAGCTTATTGTGAAGAAGTTGGCCTACGATACCCAGAAGGACCCCGTCAATAACGGTAGCGACCCGTACCAGTTGTTCGATCAAATGAGTCGTCTCTCGAAGACCGATATCCTCAAGATTGCCAATACTAGTAAAAACCAGAGTGATATCCTTGCGGTGGCTTACTTCGAGTTAGCGAATGCAGTATTGAATGGCTGGGGGTTGAACCACAAGGAGGAAGCGCAGGGTATCAAATTGTTGCTGAAGTCAGCGGCAATGGGGTACGTACAGGCCATGATGCAATTGGGCGAGATCTGGACTACTAAGTCAAAAACTCGCAAAAAGGATTTGAACAAGGCAGCAGTATGGTTGCGGTTGCTGGAGTTGTTTGGAGCTAAAAGCATGGGCAATTCATGGATTTACAAGAGTAAATACATGAAGCGCAAATAGATATACCCGTATTTACATATAGTCATACACAATCAATCAATAAAACATTCACTGCAATAGCTTTCCATAAAAAAGCATCCTTACTTCCATATCAGTGAATATCATTCCGTTATCTTAGCACCTCAAGCTTTATCGTCCACTTCTAGACCATTCACACGAGCGAATGTTGCAGATTGCACATTCCAGCCGGCAGTACTCTGTAATTAGGCGTGAACCAGTCGATAACTATCGCATGATGTTGACGAAGTGTTTGTTGTTGTGCTTCGTATAAATTCCTCTACCCCAGATGCGCGCGCGTTCCAACTTTTAGATTGTAATAGTTAGACATCAAATATAGACTGAGGCAACACGATCATAGGGAGTTCTCGGACGTAAAAGTTCGACACATTCGAAAGCAGCGAAGCATAAGCCATCATTGTCGTATGTGCAAAAAGTACATGGTATTGGAGGCTCTCGGTGCATTTTACTGATGTGATCGTTTAGCATTCAATGATAGCTGCATAACGCGTACCTTGCATAGAAGAGAACTAACGCGTCAGCCCATCTTCAATCACGATTAACGTGGGATTCTACTTTCACGACTGCTTATATCTATAATAGTCGATGTGAATAAAACGACGCTGTTATACTGTTACCTTGTGCTATAACCTGGGAGAAGTCAATGTTTGTTTATCATTGCCATCAGCAATGTCGGCTCGTATTTCGCATCGCGAGCGGCTGATGCGTGTTTACCTAACCTTCAAGACTCGCGTATCGATTGAACGTGTACCTGCGCATGTGTTAGTGAAATTTGGAGTATAAATAACCCATGGTCGGATGTTAATTTCACAACCCAAGGAACCACCATGAGAATTTCACCTTTTTTGATTACGGTGATTACCGCTCACCGCGTGTTGAATGGTTTGAGCGACGGGATCGATAACTCGATCGAAATTCAAGCTCGTGACAACAACCAAGGCAACGCCCAAATTGACGCTCAACCTGAGCAAAATGACAATCAAAATCGAAATCAAGGACAAGATAGCAACCAAGATTCCAACCAAGACAACAATAAAGGGAACACCCAGGGTCAAGATCAAAATGGAAACGACCAAAATGGAGGTCAAGCTGTAAACCAGCTTCAGAGCATTGCCACTACTCAAATCACCAAAGCAACAAACGGCAACGACCAAACAACCACCCAAGTTAACACTCAACCCAAAGCTTTACCAACTGCTCTTTTTTACACCTATGTCCCTCCCCAAGTTAAGGATGATGCTAAAAGTTTGAGCACGATTGGAAAGTGGGATGTGTACGCCAGTGATGAAGCGGCCAATATTGGTGATGCTGATTTCTTAAGCATTTTAGACAATGTTGCTTCGGCATGCGTCGATGGAAACAGCATTCAATGTCAGGAAGATAAGTCATATGGCTTGGACACCAACCTTATCTATGGCGGTTACCTTGACCATACCAAAAAGAAGATTGTGTTTCGAGGCAATTTTGCAAGTGAAGCTCGTTTGAAAAAAGCGGTTGAAATTCTTAAGCAGGTCTACACTGACGGCTACAAGCAAAAGAAAGATGTGCAAGCTCAGCAGTATGGCAAAGGAAAGAGAATCATGGACTACAACCCTATTGCTGAAGGCGTGCACAATGTTGTGAGAGATCAGAACTACGTGCCAAAAGTTGTGGGTGTTCAGTTCTACAACACTGATGAAGCCGAAGGCGGAAAGTTGATGATTCGAATTGATAACGCAGCAACCGAAGACAGCGGCTTTTTGTCAGATTTATTTGGATCTTTTGCTGCCGCTGCGAGCATCTTCGCTGGTGGCGTGGGGGGAATGTTAGTAAATGGCGTTGCACTCACTGCCAGCAGTATTTTGGGTGATCAAGGTGTTTCCAACCCCCCCTGGCCATACTAGTTATATTTATAATCTAATTCATGGTCATGAACTTCACATTAGCCACTAGGCATGCCCCCTAACTCAAATGAGAATGTTGATTGCCTTCTTATGTTGTGGCAACGTTATTTCGCCACGTGATTTGTCGCAGCCAAATCACCATTTCGGTCTCACGACTGCAGTCTCG